>CM042325.1:30621318-30813818 GCA_023566125.1 Zingel zingel
TTTCATCGAAAAGTGAACGCCGATCTCCGGCTTAAAAGTGCTGTGTTTTATGTTGACACCACGTTGTACTTATTCATTTTGAGAATTTGTTTCCGTGGAATATTGAAGTTCATAAATAAGTGTTTTAGCATGGTTGGCCGAGTGGCTCTATATACATGGAATTGAAAGGGGGATTTAATTCTTGCATGTCTTGTTTTGTTGTGCATGATCAAGAAACATCCCCCCCTCTGCCTTTTTTTCCCAAATCGCACCCTGGACACATAAGCAATAATTGGACAATCGTGGTTTAGTAAATGGTTACACAAGCTGCTTAATGGACAGAGGAGAATGCTCTTTGAATTACAGCTGTTGTTCTTTATGGTCGAAATCACAAAGAGTTACAACCACCTCTCAAGCCTACATGACGAAGGCTTCCCCTAGATCGTCAGATAAGTCTGGTGTTCAATGTTCAGTACTGGTGGAATGGAGCTAGTCGTTTCTCCACTTTTTACTTAACTGGAGGAGACCGCTTGGGGGGAGAATAGAGGAGGCAGCTAAAGATTAGTTTGACTTGAGTGACAGGAGGAATGTCAAGAGAGGATCGCGTGAAATAAAACGAGGAAAAGAAAGAAAATGAAATAGACTGAAAGAAGGTAGTGATTAGGAAGGGGAGAGGAGGGTAAAGAGTGAAGTGGAGAACAGGATCAGAGAGAACGAGTCAAGAAGTTGGTAGAGATGAGAAGAGAAAAGAATAAGAGAGGTAAGAGAATGAGAGGAGATGAAGGAGGCGAGTAGATGGAAGTAGACGGAGGTGAGCGTGGGGATCATTCAAACAGGGAATTAATCATTTTGACAGCCTATCTGTCTCCCTCTCGCTGCCACGCACACACACACACACACACACACACACACACACACACACATTCACATTCTGCCACTTAGGCACGTATCAGCATAAAATAAAGTCACAGTAGAGAACAAGTCAACACTTTTGAATGTATACTTAAATCACACGTCTCCTATCAAAATAATCGTGGTTGAAACCCTCTTTTTAAGATGTCCTCAGGCCCGTTATTTATACCTCTTTCACACCACCTAGCAGGGTTGGGCTAGGCTTGTCTGAGCAGTGTTCAACCCTCCTTTTGGAAATTCAAACCAAGCCAGTCTACATGGGTATAACCCTGGTCGTGATGACAATTCTAATACCTGGGTCAACGCAGGAGCAATGCATAACAATTACCTCAAGTGCTAGAAATGGGCGGGGCTTTACACATCATATTCAGTGAACAGCTAACATCACATATTCCAGTCCAGCTGTATACCAGCAGAAACATTTCTCTTTGTGTGATTTCATTAAAAGTAAAGTTGGGCTTTGCTGTTGGCTTAGAGACTCAGGAGTAGATTTACTAACGCTACCGCAGTCGTCCAGTAATAGAATTATTGCATGGCTGCTTAATCTGTAACGCTGTTCGCTTAAGTGGAAAAGAGTGATTCTCGTGGCATAAATCCTGTCCCGTCTTAGCCTATGCCTTCGCCTTGTTCGGATCACTGCTGCCATTGAATAAGGTACATTTTAACACACGCTCCCCGGTTTAGACCTGCTTTCCCCCGCAGAGTAGAGGCACGCTCTTACTGGCAGTCTTTGTAAATATTGCGGAATATATAATTATGCGCACTTTACGCGTATCCTCCCAACTTTTTGGGTGGAACTCCCACTTTCCCCATGACCCTCCCACGAACGCATATTGAAAGCGCAACTTGTCTCTTCTCGCTCATGCGGCAGGCAATTTGCCATTATACCCAAGGCTATGTTTGTAAATAGCCCGCATCGGTTAAGTCAGTCGTTGCGAACAATTAACGCCTGGAAACAGGCGCAAACGGCTTGATAAATCTAGCCCTCAGTTTAAAAAAAGACCGAGAATAAAACAGAGAGATTCACGCTCACCAGCAGTCACACTGAAATGCATGCTGCAGACGGGGGTCTCGTGCCAGACAGAGGGAGTAAGAGACATACACAAAACTTATTTTCATACGTTTACATTCTAACGCTCAAACTCTACTACCGCTCTGCAAAAGGCAACCACTGCCAGTGGACTGTTCGGAAATGAACTGAACCATTCTCCATGCTCCATTCTGCTGTTGTTGAAGCTGCCTGTGAACATCCTAGTTTCATACAGTCTATGGTGAAAACCCAGCCTAAAGCACAGTGGGACAACATTTATGTTGTTGCTTTTTTAACGTGTGCCCCACTGTAATTTCCAGCCAATCACATAATATGTCCCTCCCCGACTGTTAGCGACCCAGGTCGTGCGCAATTCATATTGAAATCGACCCTTGTCTACCCTGATATAACCCACCTCGCGAACTGTGTCGTCGAAGCCGTAGATCGACGAGGGTTACCCCATTCAAACACACAGTCGACCTGGGTATAACCCTGATTGAGCTATTGGTGTGAAACTGGGTGTTAGTCTGCACCAAAGTTTGATTGACAGCTTTCACACCATAGGTTGGTTTGAAGCGAACCAAACCAGGTGCTTTCACGCTATAGCCTGACGATACTGGACTTTTTATGGCTGATAATGACATCAGTATTTGAGAGCTTTAAAAGTTTGCTAAGAATATATTGGCAATAGTAAAAAAAAGAAAAAAGAATTGCGTTAACATAACATAAACAAACAATCTCAATGCGGAATAAGAATTCGGACCAAGATGCAGCCTGAGCGGGCACATTTTACATTAGAAACATCAACTTCTCAGTTGATGGACCAACTAATAATGTTATAATAAGTTTATTTGATATAGCACCTTTTACAGATAATGGGCCCTATTTTAACGATCTAAGCGCACGGTGCAAAGATGGGCGCAGGTGCATTTGCTATTTAAACGACGTGGGCGCTGGACGGGAAATTGACAACTGTGTCGGTCTTTCACTAGCAAAGACACTTGCATCAGGCTTTGTGCTGCGCAAGATAGGGCCCAAAGTCACAAAGTGCTTCACATGATATACATTTGTAAAAATGCAGTAGGATCCAACAGAAAATAAGCAAAGAAAAAATAATTGAAACACCAATAAAAATCATTTAAAAGATTAAAACCTAAAACCCAAAGTAACAAACATGAGTCAAAAACGAATTTAAACAAGTGCGTCTTCAGCTAATTTTTAAAAGCATCAACAGAGACTGCAGAACGTAAGACAAGTGGAAGTGCGTTCCACAGGTTTGGAGCCACCGCTTCAAATGAACGGTCACCTTTATTTTTTAAACGAGGGCGTGGGACCACCAGTAATCCCTGGTTAGAAGACCTGAGGGACCTGTTAGTAGTGTACGGATGGAGCAGGTCAGAGATATAAACAGGCGCCTGACCATGCAAAGCTTTATAAGTCAGAAAAAAAACTTTAAATTGGATCCTGAACTTGATCGGAAGCCAATGTAATGAGTATAAAATAGGTGTGATGTGCAACATCCTGCTGGACCTGGTCAACAGCCTTGCAGCAGAATTCTGGTTGTAGACGGTCCTGGGAGGACTTGCTGAGACAGGTGAAAATGGAGTTGCAGTAATCAAGCCGGGATGATATAAAACCATGAATGATCATCTCAAGCTCAGAATGCGAAATAACTGCTCTAAGTTTGTTTATATATATATATATATATATATATATATATATATATATATATATATATATATACACACACACACATTAGTGTATATTTTATTGATACTAATTTACGATGCCAATTAAAACAGATGAGAGAGGCTTTGTTCAGTTATCACAGAATGGAATCCAACATATTTACAACAACAGTGTTTATAAATGACCTCAAACCTAGTTTGGCATTTGTACTGCAGTTTATTGTAACTTATCAGCTGACACACACACACACACACACACACACACACATATATATATATATATATATATATATATATATATATATATATATATATAATAAGCCCATAATGGCCCATTTATAGGCCTGGCTTCTTTTTTACAAAGGTGAGTCCAGTGGACTCTTGTGTGGGAGACCGACAAAAGAACTTTGTGATAGCAAATCTGTGATTATAGATAGATTATAAAGATAAACTATTAAATCCATCTGCTTATCATGACCTGTTAAAGAAGTGATCTGTACAAGTGATTTACAAATGTGCGCATTTATGTAAGATTGTCGAGTAGCCATGGTAACGCCTATGCGCATTAGAGTGCAGGGATTTTCCCGGGTGAGTTCAAAAAAATGTGTGTCGAGTGTGTCCTGACATATATATTTAAGCAGTTACTCATTAAAAAGTGATTGAGACATTGCTATGCATATTACATTTTAAGACATCTTGTTCTCTAACCAGTTCATCACTCATATGACACACAGGGTCCGGTTGCAGTCTTTTCTAATAATGCTCATAATCTGTTACTTCCAGTGTTGTAATGTAACAACTTTAGTACAAATACTTTGTTACTGTACTAAGTAGAATTTTCATGTATCTGTACTTTACTTCGGTATTTATATTTCTGGAAACTTTTACTCCACTACATATCCTAGGTAAAATGTATACACCTACTCCACTACATTCCCCGTAAGCATCCTTGTTACTCATAACTTGCAAGAAATGTTTTCAGACGTTGGAGTGAAAGATTCTTTTTCACAAAAAAATTTAAATTCTGTTTCTGCATTTCTCTTTTGTTGATGTCAGACTTTGAATTTGATGTTTAAGAAGGTGTGGTAAACCCGGAATATTATGCTTAACAATGAGGAAGCCACAATAAAGTTCATAATCAAAGTTTTTTTTAATTTATTTTACTTTTACTTCTAATAGTTAAGTACATTTAATATCATAAAATTACTGTTGATACTCAAGTACAGTAAATATCAGATACTGTAGGACTTTTACTGAAGTAATACTACTACCAAAGTCATTTTCTGGTAAGATACTTGTACTTTTACTCAAGTATTGCTTTCAAGTACTTTAGACAGACTGGTTACTTCTTCCCTGCTCTTTGTGACACCAGAGAAAATAAACACATCTCGTTCTTTCATGTGCTGATGTCAATCACCAAAATTATTTTTTTGATTTGTTCCATGTAGCAAAAATGATGCAGGATGACATCGCCAAAAACTGTCCAATCGCTGAGTTACCTGTCATCCTTGTATGATTGTTGACTTGACTGTTCACAGTTGATGTGAAGACAAAGCTGACCAGAACTAAAAGGCAAACAGTTTATCATGTTTTAAGGGCCAGTAGCAGCACTTTCCCAGTCACTATAGCAGACATGACGGGAAGGACACCGTATTGGGTCTCTTTGCTCATATTAAATTCTGGCGTTACTGGCAGGAAAATCAGTATGGCCCACTGGACGTGACTAATTAAAAGTGTGCTGTAGAGTGGAGGAGGAACTGCAGCTAGCTACTGTAGTGCAGCTTTAAAGGAAATGATTATTAGAACCACATTTCCAACAGCTCCAAGGGGCTCACGCTATCTCCTCAGTTGTTTTTTTATCAAATTTTGACTTTGTTGCGAGTACACATAAAATGAAATGCAAGTTGAGATCAACAATTGGCATGAAATCCACATCTGGCAATACATTTGAGAAGAAAATGAGTAAATAAAAACACCAAATGTGCATGCTAATTAAGGTCAAATCAGCCTAGTGGACGTTCATGCGGTTTCAACACAAATGAGCCTGGATGTTAGAACATCTAATAAAATTAGGACTTATGTATCAATGTTGAATAGTTGCTATCAGCAATTAAATCTAATCTAATCTAATTTTAGAGTCAAAGTATCTGCTGCCATTAAAAATAAATAGAACAATTTTCAATAAGTGGGTTGAAAAAAGACAGAAATGTCGATGAGACTATATGACCCAAAGAGCTTAGAGATTCTACTGACTTATAAACTTTCAACTGAAAGCCCTTGAGGCAATTTCACATTTGAACAGAGTAGAAACAAACTGTTTGAAGATGTTCAAGGCCATGAATACCCATTATGCATTGCATTCACAGCATAGAGATGCATTAACTGTATGAAAAGAGCAGATATAAAAGTAAGGCCAATATTTGATGTAATCTATGTACTTTCTGCGAATTACAAAGAACAGAGCTTGTTATGGTTGCAGTGGTTCCAATAAATATGTAAATAAATAAATTAAGATGATTAAAAAGATAGAAGTACTTACTGTACTTACTAATGAGGGCTTTGGATGAAGGGGATTAACTTGTTTTGCATATAAAGAAGTACTAGACCAGTGCTAACCTTCAAAGCTAATAAGTAGATGTTAACAGCCTCACACTGGCTGAAGGTTACACAGGCCAACTGCTCTTCTACTGAAATCAATCAGTCAGATTGATGATTAACACACTATTTTAATAATCAGTACACAAAACTATTGTGCGATCGTGCCATAGGATCACACCAGCCGCAATGCTAAATCGGGCCAGGGGCGAACGTAAGTAATTAAGTTGAATTTTACTTATAAAGCACTTTTCACAGATAAAATCCAACGCATTCTCATGAACGGGTCCGTATGATATCGTACAAAAATGTATGCACACCAAAACGTATATCCTACGAAAATCCTACGACGCCGGCTGGCTACGGGCTCCATGATGCCGAGCGACAGTTGCTAGTTGTTTATGCTGCTACAGAGCTAACACCAACCTGCCAGGGGGTCTTCAGATGGAAATTAGCCTAAGGCTATAATCTGGCATATTTACATTTGTGAAAATGTTTATTAATATGTATTGTCCCCCTTTTCTTTCAAATAAATAAATATGCCTTGAAGTCGACGGTCACAGCACTGCCTAGGGTTAGGCAAGGATTAGGGTTAGAGTTAAGGGTTAGGTGCCTTGAAGTCAACGGTCACAGCACTGCCTTGAAGTCAACAGTGGGGGCTTAAAACACAATTGAGCGTTTAACTTTTCGTAGCTTTTTGAACGAAAGAGCTTTACATAAAACATACAATACAATACATATTAAAACACAGTGCACAATTAACATCATAAAGTAATACATAAAAAATAAAATAAAGTGGGGACGGGTCAACCAAACGCCTGTTGGTCTTTAACTGATTTTTAAAAGAGTCAACAGAGACAGCAGATCGTATTGGAGGAGGCAGAGCATTCCAGAGTCACGGTGCTACCGACTCGAAGACTCGATCACCACGGGTCCTAAGCCTGGTTGCATAACGTCCGTCCGTAACTGTATCCCTTCTAGTCACAACTGTTTAAGAGTGCCACATTTCCACATTAAGAGAGATGTTGGGGTGGTGGATGGGTCAAACAAACACAGGACCTTCACCCAGGAGAGCAGGGTTTGACTCCTGTACGAAAATGAAAGTAAACAGCGATTTTTTATAATCTAATGGCAACTATAATCCAACTTCCAAATTTTTTGGGGGGAAATTTCAAAATTTTGATTCAAAGCGGCTCATCTAAAAAATGTTCACCTCTAGGTTAATGTCCTCTTTCAAATCCAATGACTAACTTGCAAATGTAATCACAGTGCCTCCAAGTACCAGTTTTAATAATGTGTGACTTCCAAAAGCATTATGTGTAATTTCGACATGTCGTTTTGGAACTTCCATATTTATTAGATTTCCCTGCAAAAGATCTTGCCATCTGAAGCTTCTGTACTTCCATGAACATTTCTACAGTTGTAAATAGGGTGAAATGTACATTTAGGGTTAGCAAGGTAATTGAACACCATCATATTTTATATTTGAGTCTCTTCACATCACAATTGTAACATCACACTGCTGAAAAAAGAAGCAGATGCTTAACCCTGCTACATTGTGTTTCTTTATCGTGAGTGCGTAGCTGGGATCCCAGGGGAAAGAGTAGTTGGAAAATCAGCGTCCTCCAGCAGTGAAATGCTGCGAAAGAGCAAGCAAAGCAGAGCTTTCTACTCACTGTCCTCTAGTGTGATAATTAAGCCCACAGTGCAACAGAGGGATAGCCAGAGAGCGCGTCTCTAATAGATACCGACAGAGCGGAGGACTTAAATTAAAACCTCTACCCTCGCTGCATGCTCATAGGGCTGCATGCATTATGCAGTGGCCTATTATAGCCTAGGTCCAGGTGGGACCGATCACTTTTCCTCTTCTAAATATTAGCATTTAATTTCCCTCACTGTTTCTCAGAGGAGATGAACCTCTTCCTAACCCATTTCGCTATCCGTCCAAAATCGTCTCTCTAACTCTCCCTCCAACTCATTTCTCTCTGTCAATCATTTAACGTTTGTCTAATTTGTGCCCAATTCTGTCCATTTCTTCCTCCGTCAGTTTTCTTTCTCTCTTTTCCTCATTATCATTCTGTGTTTCTCTATGTCAGTTTGGCTAATTCTACTTTCCTTTGTCTCTTTCCTACTGTATGTGTCATTTTTTGACTGACTGGTTCCTAATTCTCAGTATCTGTTTCTCTTTTAATTAATTACCAGTGTGATGTGTCATGCTGTGTTGGGCTAATAGTATGCAGTATGCTTGCTCTCTTTAGAACATTTTTATTAAAATAATAACCCATGAGATAAAAAAAAAAACATGATTAGTTCTACTCAATACTGTCATCTCCTTAAAAACCGCTCCCATATGTTGTTTGTTTAAGCAGCAACTACGACTCATCTTTAAGTTTCTAGTGACAGCGCCCTCTAGTGGCCGTAGTAGTTACGATGAGTGAAGACTATACAAGGCAACGTTACATTTCCAGGATTGTTCATGTGCCGCTGGAAATTCCACCTGATGTCCCTCATTTTCGGCAAGATCTCCGTCACCTTCCGCTTTCTTTGTGTTGGCGTTCTAAACTCCGGTGGATTTCTGAGGACTATGGTTAACTGCTCCTCAGATCTCTGCAGGGTAAATCCAGACAGCTAGCTAGACTATCTGTCCAATCTGAGTTTGCTGTTGCACGACAAAAAACAATTTTTGAACGAGCACGTTCCACCAAAACAAGTTCCTTCCCGAGGCTATTTTGCAGAGGCACCGTTGCTCCATCTGGCGCTTAGCGCCGCCCAAGACGATTGTGATTGATTTTAAGAAATGCCAATAAACCAAAGCATGTTTTTCTGCCATCCCGGAATGTCGCGTGGACTAGGCAGACCCTCCTTCGCAGCAATGTGGAGGAAGGTCTGGCAATGCAAGACTATGACGAGTGCAAAGCAGGAAGTATAAGAGCGCCAAATTTCTGTGGGAGTTTGGGGTTGTGGACGGCAAGTTTTTTTAACTTAACGAACATCACGTTTAGTGTCACGTGCGCATCAGATTTTAACCCATCCACGATCTTTTTTCTAAACTTAACTAAGTAGTTTTTGTGCCTAAACATAACCAAACTGCGGCCGTTTCACAACGTTGAAGACATGTTTAAAATCCCGACCTTTTACGTTCAAAACCCTGACTGACGGTCTCTGGTTCAAGTATAAGGTCGTATTTCTGCCACCGCTAGGGGCGCTATTTTATGATACGCTCCTGTTGGTCGTATTAGAGGGTTGGGAACAAACAACCCATGTCGCCGTGAGTTTGGAGGACTTGGTGCCTCAAAACACGATACACTGTTTGCACGGTTTTCTAAGCTCTCAAAACATTCACGTTCAGCGTAAGTAATGTCAGATTTTAATCCCAAACCAAAAACTTTTTCTAATCTTAACTAAATAGTTTTTGTGCCTAAACATAACCAAATTGCGACCGTTTCACAACGTTTAAGACGTGTTGAAAATCGCTACCATTAAAGTTTGTAACATTGTCTGCTTTAGACAAAATGTCGTATTTCCTGCCACCGCTAGGGGCGCTAATTCATGAAACACTCCTGTGGGTCGTATTAGAGGGTGGGAATAAACTACCCATATCGTCAGGAGTTTGTAGGACTTGTTGTTCTACTTTCAATGTACTGTACTGTAGTTTCATGCATTATGGAATGCATTATGGTAATGTATATCCAACACATTCTCATGAAGGGGTCCGTATGATATCGTACGAAAATGTATGCACACCAAAACATACGATATCCTACGAAATAAGGAGATCGCCGGCTGGTCACGTTACGCCGGGTGGTCACGTTACGCCGGGTGGTCATGTGACCCTGGCTGGATACGAGCTCTATGACACAGAGCGGCAGTTGCTAGTTCTTTTTTAGCCGTACAGCGCTTTGCAACGTTGGCTATGGACCTCCGTAACAACTTGGTCGTATTAGCGGCAGTTAGTAGATGTGTTTAGCCGAAAATTGGTGACTTTGACCCGGGTACAGAGCACCGCAAGCTGCCGCTCCTTTCGGCGGAGATTACAGTTAAATTTAGTCCACAAAATATGAGCATTTTGCCGCGATGAAAGTTAAGATTAGGCACCAAAACGACTAGTTAAGATTAGATCGTGATTTTAAAACACTCCCAAGGAACATGCATTTCTTATACAGAGGCCGTCAATGTGGCGCATACAGCCAAAATAACGTTGAATGCTTACGAACAGTGCGTAACTTTTTGTAGCTTTTTTAACGAATGGTTCATGAGAACACGCTGGTATATCACAACTATAACTAGGGATGGTATCCTTCAAAAAGTTTCGATACCAGTACCGATACCAATACCGTGACTTAGATACCAGTTGCTAAACAATAAAGAAATGACGACATTAAACATTACGGCACAAACCTTTTTATTTCTTTAGCTCCTACTTCGGGAGCCCAGTCTCTGTGTAACATAGAGGTTTTTTTAGTGCCTGCCTCTATGATGTGTAACGTTAGACAGCCAATCACAAACATTATTAGATCTTGTTATAAGCATGCTGCATGCTGATTGGCTCACTGACGCTGATGAGATTTACTCCTTAGGTATTGAAATTGGGCATTGAATGAAAAGGCATTTTGTCGATACTCGATACTTTAGAGGCAATTCGGTTGGTGCCTAAAAAGTATCGAATTCGGTACCCAGCCCTAACTATAACTACATATGTACAGTATGTCATGACGACACCCTGTCCAGCTCTTTCTATTCTTGTATCCGGCTCATTTCGCACCCTCCGCCCAAGTCATACATCTACTCTGATTGCAAATTCAACCCCTCAAAGACGCAAAAAGGTATGAACCGAGCAAATTGTTTTATTCTTTTGACTAATGACTTGTCTGGGAAGTACAAGTTAACCTTGATGCTCTCATCTCGTCATTGTGTATTTGAATGTCCCTCCCTCTGCCTCTCTATTTTTTTTGTCTCTCGTATCTGTCATCTGCCAATTTCTCCTGTTCTCCAACACAAAAGCAGCTGCATGCCGTTAAGTCACTTCCACTAACATGCTGTACATGGCCTATGCTCACGAAAATGAGTATATGCTATAAAATAAATGATTCATAGATGTGTATTAATATGATGTATGTATAACATCCCCCTTCAATTAAGCTGACCAAGGAGGGTGCGCTTCAACAATACAAAATTGCTGGAGTACCCTGTTTAATACTACAATGGTTCTGATGGTCCAGAAAAACTGGGAGAAACCAGAACATATTTGGTTCATAATTTAATTCAGGGAAAGGAACAATGTCCAAGTAAGACACTTAAGAAAAAGTGGGTGATGAAACTGAAAGTTGTGCTCTGCCATACGAATAGCACTTCAGTCAGAGCAATTACAGATAAAAAAGACAAACATTTAATGTTCCTCCATTTCACCTCTGTCAGCCAGGCAGCTCAGAGGTCCTCATTAGATTTCATGTCCAGTGCCTTAACCACTCAGCCATCACAGCTCCCATTCTCTTTCCTTTCCTCTTTGCCATTATTAATACCATCATTCTCTCTGCTTTCCTCTGTTAGTCTCTCTTTTCCAATATTTCCATTTTCCTGCAGTTCCTTATTTCGCTATCCCTGCATCTAATTTTGTTCATTAGTGTCACATTTTTCTCCCCCCTGGTTGTTCTACTTTTTCTTTATCTTCTTTTATTCCCACTCTTCTCTATCGACCCTTCTGTCCCTCCGTCTTGCTAGAAAACAGACAAAGGCTTTGAAGATTTTCCTCACGCTGGTTTAGTTTTTAAGCCCACACATCAAACAGCTTTAACCTGTTTGTATTCAATTACTTTGAGTGTGTTAGATTTGTTTTCCCTAAATCCAGTGTGGGGAGCTCCTGCATGCAATTGCCTAAGCCCACCTGCTGTACGACAACCCCGTCATCTAATGCAATTACGTTAAAAGATGCGGAAAGCCTTGAGATATTAGCTTCTGTGCTGTTCGTCTGTAGGAATAGTTGCTCCTCACTTCAGGCCATGCAAAAGCATTCAGAAAATAGATTTGTCTTTATTGAACCGTCACAATGATGTTTCACTGGTACAGCTGAAATCAGCCTTTACTTTAGCTGAAGTTGTTTGCTGCAGAGTTGGGGACTCGAGGTTGGGAGTCGGACTTGAGTCTCACTTAGGTCCCAGACACAGTGACTTCAGACTTGACTTGAGACTCGTCTTCAAAAGACTTCAGACTCGACTCGGCCTCGTGATGCCGGACTCGTGAACAATCTTTATTTTAAGGAAACGTCTGATGAGCTGACCGTAACTGATAACCTAAGCAACTTATCTTCTGCACGCGGCAACACGTGAGAGAGGACAACAAACATGCTGACCACACCGGCAGCTGCTGTGCTATTCTTCACAAGCTTTGGCTTTAAAACTGCATACAACAAGGCCGAGACAAAAGAAGCGCTGAATGAACAATAAGTGGACTCTAGCTCAAAGACTTGAAACTGGACTTGGACTCCAGCTCAGAGACTTGAGACTTGACTTTCTGAGTCATTTACAGATACTCTGCCTTTCTCCACAAAAAAAAAAAAACATGTTAACCCTGAGGAGTTGGGAGTTAACACCTGGTTGCGGTTGCCTCAACTCTCTTTTCAGTTCACGCTCGTGCGTAACCTGTCAGTCGCCTATCTAAACACTACAGTCGAGATTTGGGACAGAGAGGATCTGCACCATGAGTCAATTCAATTCAATTTTATTTATAGTATCAAATCATAACGAGTTATGAGACTTTCCAGATAGAGTAGGTCTAGACAACACTACAATTTACAAAGACCCAACAATTTCCCACCAGCAAGCATTTGGTGCAACAGTGGTGAGGAAAAACTTCCTTTTAGGCAGAAACCTCGGACAGACCCAGGCTTTTGGTGGGCGGCATCTGTCGGTGCCGGTTGGGACACAAACACATACAGATGTACAGATATAGAGACATATGATTCATAATAAATATAGCAGTTGGAATGATGAACAGTGGCAGTTATAGTAACAATAAAGATAGTGTAACTATAACTAGAAAAAATAGTTGTAGCAGTTCAGGGCATAGTAGTGCGTTGCGGGGTGTAGTAGGGCACAGCATGGCATGGAGCAAGACCACAGAGGCAACTGCAATAAGTCCTATCTATTCATCCCATATCTGAGCAAGCTGTGTGCGCAACCAATTGATGAGTGGATACGTGGAAGAATTGTAAGCTCAACCCAAGCGCCCTAAATCCCGTCCGATCCCTGTACATTCACGTGACCATGCTTTCCTCACAACAACCTCAGCAAAGGAAAATATCTATTTGCATTGCAGTCGTAGCTTTTAGTTCATTTTATTGCCGAAAATGCATTGCAAGCTCATTGACCACACAATACTACGACAATATGCATGTACTTCCACTAATCCCAGCAAATCCAAGCAATTGACTTTGCTGCAATTTCTTTCCAGTTTAAGATGCTTGTGTGACCAGACCTTTACAATGCTAAAACCTGAATTAATTTAGAGTTAATACTGTATACCGTATGCAACAGAAATCCGCTGACGTGACATTTAAGATGCATTCAAACGCAATGTAAAATTAATGTTCTGTTCCCTGTGTCAGCAGTTGCTAGGGAAACTAACAGCTGCCTCAGAGTCTTTAAGCAAGTCACTATAATTCTCCATTATAACATTCAATGGAGTGACATCACTACTCAGTAACCAGTGACATTAAACAGGTTGAAACAAGAAATGTACAAGTTTGTGCAGTTAAGAGAGAATCCAACTTTGAACAATATTACATCCTCACAAGTCCCGTGTAAAAAAGTAAGAAAGCTGAGTGTGTGTTGCGGTTGTTGCAACCCAGTCTCACGGCAGTTCGTGAAATGGTCACGTAATTTAATCTATTTGATTTGTGTACACAAACACGTTTATCTTGTTTTTTTCTGTGATGGTCAGCACGTTTTTTAAACTAATGTATTTCAATGGGAAGCATCTTTCGTGATCACAGCACGATTCTCATTGAGAAGATGACGTAGCATTAAGAGCGACTATGATAGCGAGTAGTATGAATGCCCGAAAATCCACGAAGGGAGTTTGGTTGGGGTGGTGGATAGGTCAAAAGGTCCTAAACCCAAACCATCCCGCTGTATACAGCTATGCAATTGTTGGTATTATAATAAATGTGCTGACCATCACGAGAAAAACTAGATAAACGTGTTTGTGTACACGAATCAAATACATTAAATTAGGTGACGTGGTTGTTGAGTGACGTAGACGAGTGGAAACCATTCAATGATATTTAGATTCTAAATCCTTAGCCTCTTTTAAAATAATGTTGCGCCTTTCTGTAAGGATTATGCTGTGAATAGATTTCACGCTGGTGAGTAATGGTTTAATTTCATACTAGCCCAGCAGTGGCATGCCACAATTAAACTGCGACTGAGTGCTTTTTCCTCATTTATTATATACAAACAGCAGTAATGAATATGTGACTGCAGTGAATGTCATATAATATGTATGGTGAATATGGTTGGCATACGGGTAAAGAACATTAATGTTTAATGCGTTGCCAGGGGGCATTGTGAGGAGCTGACAACACAAGGCTACGAGCAACAGGAAAAGCTGTTTAAATCCGAAAAAACAGAATCACCTGATTTGACATACACTGTAAAAACGGAGGAATTAGTTCTGTATGTCAAAGCCAGGCAAAAGGACAACCACCCTACATTAAATGCAAAAGAAGACACGGTAAACAAGACTTCACTCTGCAGATCCAGTATGAAAAAAATATGGGCTTTGCCAGCCCTTTTTCACTCCCAACTCGTCAAATACTGACGCTTGGTCAGCGGCTTTTAGAAGAAAAAAAATCACCCTTTAGTCTGTATGGGACGCACCGTACAGATAACAGCGCTGTAAGATGATGTAATATGAAGGGCGACAACGGTGACAAGTAGTATGAGAGGAGGCAGGTTGGGGTGATGGATGGGTCAAACAACACAAGGCTAGGGTTCAAGTCCCATTCTTGTCCCGCTTGTCACTTAAAGTCTTCATATTATGCTCATTTTCAGGTTCATAATTGTATTTAGAGGTTGTACCAGAATAGGTTTACATGGTTTCATTTTCAAAAAACACCATATTTTTGTTGTACTGCACATTGCTGCAGCTCCTCTTTTCACCCTGTGTGTTGAGCTCTCTGTTTTAGCTACAGAGTGAGACCTCTCACTTCTGTTCCATCTTTGTTGGGAGTCGCACATGCGCAGTAGCTAGGTAAGGACTACTAGCCAGTCAGAAGCAGAGTATGAGGGCGTGCCACGCTAGCAGCTAGGCGAGCATTATAACGTGTGTTACAAAGTGACCACGTTTGTCTCTGAAGTAAAGACTGGACTACAATAGAGCTGTTTGGAGCAGTTTGTGAACAGTGTTTTCTGTTGGAGATGGTAAGTCCCTTTGGGGTGGACTTTGGGCTTTTTCACTTTGTAAACACAAAAAAGATATATAACACAATAAAAGAAAGGGAAAAAGCCAAAAAGCATAATATGAGCACTACATATGGGCGTGCTCCACCAACTGAGCTACCACCCCCCAATATTTTGCTAAACCTAACTCTGGTCAACTCTGGTTGACTTGATATGACTTAGCATGACACAACATTAATACCCAGACTGCACAGGTAAAATCAGTCTGTCCTCTTTTTCCGCAATTAGGCTGAAACAGTCAGCTCAGTGAAGTCTCCATTAAAGATATGGCAAAAATTGGTTTCAGCAAACCCAGTCGCACGTCACAACTCGTCCTACTTTTTCCATTCTGCGCTTTGTCAGAAAACAAAGCTGGTATAGTTAATACATAAGTGGGCCAATGTGCTGCTAGCACTGGAGGCAATGGGATTAAAAATAGAAAAGGGCTCACTACAGCACTGAAGGCAAACATGCCATGAAGCATCACTTACTTACACTTTTTACATGGTAATAGACCGTAGCTGTTGCATTTAAAGGAAGCTTTGCCTGAATGTTTCTCAAGTCATGAAAAGTAGTTTCTTCTATTCTCTTCCAGTGTTCTACAGTAGCAATAGTGATTTCTTTTTCGGACTATGACACTTAATATAATATTGTTAACATTGGAAAACAAGACAATGTCTCTGTGAGGCTACACTTACAAATGCTAGTAGCTCAGAAAAGCATGCTTACACTGAAAATGCTAACATGCTGATCTTAGGTAATGTTAAACCTTGTTCTCCATCTCAGTTAAGGGTGGTTAAACAACGCTACCGATGCTAAGCCGATAGTTGTTGTCGTCACGACCAAACGTTAGCGATTGGTTATGGCAGATCCAGAGTGACTCTGGGCAGATCCAATAGTTTTCAACTTCAAGGAAGGAACACTTGTCAATGGAGAGTGGCCAGACTCTCTGTACAAATGAAATGTACCAGAGTCTAGTAGGACCAGGCTATACAATTCCTGCTGTTTGCCTGAAAAGTTAAAAGCATTTCCACCTCATTCTGGATATTAGTATTGTTGGCTTGTATGGAAATCATCATGTACCATAAAAATAGACAAGCTACTAAATATAAGGCAGATGTCATGTTATCTGTTGTAGAAGTAAAAGCCATCATATCACTGAAGCCCCTCCCTCCCTGTGTGTTTCTCTGCAGATGGGAGGCACCATGTACAACACGGGAAGGCACGTGTCTCTGCGGCCGGACAAAGCCCACCTGGTGAACATCTCAGGGGGGCCGCTCGGTTATAGCTACAGGCTGGAGGAGGTCCGCCTCCACTTTGGGAGCGAGGACTCCCAGGGTTCAGAGCACCTCCTCAATGGACAGGGCTTTCCTGGAGAGGTGAGGAAATAAAGATATTAAAGTATTTATAGTATAAAAATGAAATGGTTATTAATATAAAAAAGTAGGACAGAGATAACACATTGATTTAGAATATTTATAGGACACACATGTTCAGACACACACATGCGCCCACGTACACACAGACAGACACACAGACACACAGTTAGACACAGACAGAAGTAGAAAGTGGCACGAAAAGAAAAGACTCAAGTAAAAGTACCTAAAATTTGTACTTAAGTACAGTTCTTGAGTAAATCTACTTAGTTACATTCCACCACTGATACACAAGATAATTGCAGATAGCAGACATTGACAAGCTTAATAACTATATGATTGTTATCTGAGATAAACACACATATAAAACGGAATAATACACACACACTGCCACGTAGTGAGTTCCAAAAGTCATCTAAGTTTAGGTCATCTCTAAATGTATTTACAGTATTTTAACTGTCCTTCCTACTTGAAACAGTTTTTGGTTCCATGTACAGTAGATCTTCATATCCACTCAGACATACATGCCATATCCCTTTTTCTCTGTCCCCCGAATTCTCAAAGAAGCTCCTTTCGATTGGAATAATCTTCCTGTGTGTCTGACATCTATAACCACTTACCGCTGCTTCAGGACAGCTTTATTTTCTCATCTTAAAACAAACTGTTCATGCTTTTAATTTGTGTGTACCTCTGTACTTTGTTCTGTTTATTTGTGTTGAAGACAAACTGCTTCAATCGCTCTTTATTCTGATGGAATTGATTTATTATGTGGGTTATGGTTGTATCTAATTTTTTGTACAGCAGCTGGGGTTGTGGTTGACCGAGGTTGAGCGAGCTGTCTGTATCTGTATACTTGTAGTGTATTTGTTTGTTATGTAATGCTTTTCTGTTTGAATGTGTTCATAATTATGTATTTGTGTTCATAGGATGCCCTGGAAAATGAGATGCTATATCTCAAGGGGCTATCATTCCAATAAATTCTAATTCATTTCTCATTAACATAGCTCAAACATTTCATGTGTGAGCTATATCAAAGCTTGTTACCCACCTTGAAATTAATCCAAACCTGGTTGTTGAAATAGGATAAGCCAGTGTTTTCTTGTTGTCTGTGTGGAGATTCCCTGAGCTTCTCTTTCTAAAACTAGTTTGTTTTGTGAATCCACTCCGTCCAGAGAGATTGGTTGTTATTTAGATTGGGTTTGTGGTTCTACATCTGTCAGAGTCGTTCTGGAGGAAGACATAATCTCATTGGTCGAATCAGAATTCTTTGGGGAGAGCAAAAGAACCACAACTACAACTGTCTGCTATGATGAAGTCTATTACGGAAACATAATGTAGAAGACAATCAACCTGGGCTAAATACTCTGAGTAGACCCTTCCAGAAAACAGTGGAGTTGTCTTCACAAACATGTGGATAGCTACCCCCTCCCCTCCCCCCCAACCCAACGTGCATTGATTACCCAAGGGACCCGAGCAGTCAGACCCACAGCAGCTTTTAAACATTGTTGTTTTCTAGCTGACGGAATTGATTATAGGAGGCACCTTCACGCAATACAAGAATACAATTCAACATGGAGCGAGAGAGGGCGGGATTTAAATGCGCCCTGTCTCTGTGGTTGGATGAAGGTGGGCCATAGTAAGATGTGATTGGCCAGTGATTAGATGAGAGAAAAACCAGTGGGACAAGCATGTGATCTCTCTCCACTCTGCGGGCCGGTCAGCCAAAGACCAAGGATGTGAATGGCCAGTGTTCACATGAAAGACAAACAAGTGGGCCAATCATATGATCTCTCTTTTCTCTATACTAAGGGTACTCCCGATGGCCGATCCATGCCTACTGCTGGAGTAACTCAAATTTAGCTTGTAATGCTGTATGTCATGGCATCCTTCTTTCAGGTCCAGCTGATCCATTATAACCAGGATTTGTATGCCAACTACACTGAGGCCGCCAAGAGCCCCAACGGCATCGCTGTGGTCTCCGTCTTCATAAAGGTCAGCATGTGCTTCTGGGAGTACACTGAAACAAAATGAAGGACCAATTAAGAAACGATTACATTTCAAAAAGAGCTTATCAGATGTTTGAGAAACTCATATGGTAGATTTAAAACCTAACCTCTTAGTTGTGGATTATGGATTTTCATTATACTAATACTAATAAAGCTCAACAGTGACTGCTCACTTTTTGAACAGCTCTGGTTCAGGAAGTAATTTTTCCCGTTCAATATCTCCATTGACGTTTCATTAAATGCTTATATAAAGAGTTTTAAGCCTGAAACCAAGCCAACTAGCTACAAAATGAATTGTGACCAAAAAAAACATTTTAAAAATGGCAAAAAAAACGGCAATGGTACAAGACTGTGTACCGAAACGATCATAGACTTCAGAGGTAGCAGCTCGCTGAGCCTCGCTCTAGCCGTTTGCGGGTTCACACATGCAGTAAACATTTCCATGGTAACAGCGAGTTCCACAAATTACAGATGTCTCTATTACGCTTAGGATTGTGGGTAGTGTAGTACTGTATGTCTCCATAAGGTCGCGAAGAAAACACTTTTTTCTTAAAACAAGGTTGATCTTCAACTGACTTCTGTCTTCTACAGGGGCATACAACTTTGTTTCACAACCTCGTAGCTCGTGCTCAGTATCCCTTGGATGGTTTAGACATCATGGCTAATAATCAAAATCCTTCCTCTAATGGAGAAAATGAATGGGATCTTTACTTCCGGAACCACACTGTTGAGCTCTATTGCCGTAAAGGAAACAAAAAAGTTCACTGTTTCAGTCCTTAGGACACTTGCTACATGTGTTTTACTGCAGTGTGCGTGTGTGTGTGTGTGTGTGTGTGTGTGTGTGTGTGTGTGTGTGTTGTACTGTGGTTTGTGATGAATATTTGATCCCCCTCTCTCTTTGTAACCTTTCAGCTCTCTGAAAACTCCAATGCCTTTCTCAACCGCATGCTCAATAGAGACACCATCACCAGAATCAACTACAAACGTAAGACACTCCTTCTCCATCTCTCTCTCTCTCTCTCTCTCTCTCTCTCTCTCTCTCTCTCTCTCTCTCTCTCGCTCTCTCTCTCTCACACACACACATACACTCACACACACACACGGCCTCAACCTGTGTTTTGTCCCTAGACAATCTACATCTTTGAATATCTACAGAGCTGTATCCATCTTGGGTAAAATGGGATATTTTTAATCTGCTGTAAATAATGTAAAATGTGCCACATAAAATGGCACATAAAAACAGGCTCCCTATTGGCTGTCACACCTCTTTATATAAAGTGGTAGAATCTACATTTTTGTCACTTTGAACCTGTGATAGTAAAGTTAGATAACTTTACTTGGGGAATTGTCAATTGAAGAGGTGAAACTTTCTTACTTCATGTCCGTTAATATTTTTCGAAATTCTCTTTTGTGATTTAAATTCTTTTGCACTTTTGATGAATCACAAATTGTATTATTTACCTCCATCAGAGGAGGTTATCTTTTTTAGTCCCAAGATGTTAGCACCTTTAGTCTGTTAGCATGCTTACATTTGCCAATTAGCACCAAACACAGTAAAGCTGAGCCTGATGGGAAAGTCATTGTTTTTTGCAGGTATTTGTGTTCATAGACAAAAGTGGTGGGCAAATTAAAATTTTGAACTGATGATAACGCTACATGAAAAGTTGAGGTATCGCCAAAATGATTAAACTTCACCATGAATGTCTAAAACCAGATGTCATGGCAATCGATCCAATGTTAACTTCATGCTGGGGCTAGAGGTGAAGTCAGGGGATCACTTAAGGCATTAGGTTTTATCCTCTGAGGACCATGAATGTCTGTACAAAATGACATTTCAGTCTGGACCAGAGTGGAGCACCGACCAACTGACTGACAGACCGACATGGTCATCCCTAGAGCCACGCAGCTAGCTTTGCTCAAAACGTATTTCTTCGGGACGCCCTGGTTGCTTACCTGGTAGAGCGTGCGCCCCATGTTCCAAGGCGCAGTCCTTACCGCAGCGGCCCAGTGTTTGAATCCAACCTGTGGCCCTTTGCTGCATATCTTCCCCTTCTCTCCCCCCACTTTCCTGTCTGCAACTGTCCTATCCATTAGGGACTGTATGTTTTTTATTTGAGGGGTTAAAGGAGGAGTTTTGGTATTGTGGTGACTTTTAATATTAATGCTGTGATGCTGTATGAAGAGGAATCCGCCGACACTGTTCTTGATTATAAAAGGTTTTATTCTAATTCAAGATTTTCAGTACCAATTTACCAAATTCCTGCAGAGAGTTTGGAGAACAACCAACCCAATTCTTCCAATAAGTCGTTCTGCCTTTTCTTTGTGTGCATATGGTATATATTCTGTGCATTGCATTAACATGATTGGGTCAGAACTGACCAATGATACCTTCTTTTCTGGCTCATCTCCAAATAAGGACTCTTCTGTCCAAGAGGACTCTTCTGCTCATGTTAACAGTTTCCAGATGTTTCAGTAAAAGTAGGGTAAGGGTCAAAGGAATCCCTTACAAAAATCTTAAGTACAAATGTATATAAAGTTATGAACTGTTCAGATACAACATTTCCCCCCTTTGAGACTTAATAAAGTCTCGAAAACTAAAAGAATAGGATTACCACAAATTAGCACCTCTCATTACATCAGGTTCCTTATAGTATAACCTTTTGGGGTATACACAAATAGAGTGTAACAAAACTTAATTTATGGAGTGCAAGAGCGAAAAACCCATCTGGCAGCTTTCTTTCAAAATAACCATCAATCATTCACGATAGGAAAGTTCTCTCACGGCCCCTCTGCCCTAGGCGACCACCTCAGTACTCCAGATCAATTAGAAAATAAATCTTTATCAATTTATGTAGAGCTATGGTTTGAGCAAATACATGTGAAAACCTCTGAAAGTGAAATAAAATCAAAAATGTCCAAATTCAGGCAGGTCAACCCTTCGGAGCTGAAAAAGGACTTTCTTCGCCCTGCCTAGACACCATTTCCCTAACCTTCAAAAAAAGAATAAAAACATCTGAGGTCCCCATATATTCACTCCATGACAGAAAACATCATTCTCCAAACAATTAATGCAAGAATATGATACAAAGTATGTGTTACCCCTGCAAACATGTATATATATATATCAGACGAACACAGGAATGTAGTCCACTACACCGCAGCTTCTCAGCAGTGTTGATTATCAATGCAGTATTGGTGTGATGAAATCTGAACGCTTCCACACCGTCCTAGTTCAGAGTTCTCAGTCCCCAGTCCATTGTTATTGTCCATGTTTGGTCCATATTTGTATCTGAACCCCTTCTGCACATTCCCCCATATGTTCTGGAAGAAAAGAAAACACTGACCAGTATCTTTTTGCAAAACAACACATGAAAATTAAAACATCACTTAAAAATAAAAATATGAATCAAGAAAAATATGAATCAAATACCAAAAATTGTATAACATGAATCACATTCATTTCCCCCCTTTGATTAATAAGAAGACACTAAACATCCCAACCACCGGTAAAGAGGTAAAGTCGTACTCGGTGTCGCTGCTTCAGTCGATGTATTGACACTCTCAATTGTTTCTGAGGGCAAAGTGACAAATGTCCTCTGTGTATTAGTTACTCTCGAAGTGATTACTGTAGTATATTATTCCTGAACTCCTTTGTGACTGTAGGACTTCATTATGCTCTAAATCTTTCCTCATAAGCGTCACTTTACGAGTCACATGACCTGCTATCCAATGATTTTGAAACGGAACAATTTGAAACTCCGGCTCTGAATAAGTACACACATATTCCCCTTGATCCTCCTGCTGGGAATTATACACATAAAGACTGCAATCACCTTTAATCTTCAGTCTTCTCAGTTTATGTCCAACTATTATCAAAAGTATCATAGTCAATTGTCATGCTATTCGTCTGAGTCTTAATAAATGAATCATTGGTAATCCTCACACTTAAAGGGTCTTCAGTAGATGAGATCATAGTATTCTCAAATTTCTTACTTTTAACAAGAACCATCAGTTAAAATATCATAAACAGCTTAAAATGTTCTTTACAACCGTGACTTCTACTCCCTTTAAACTGATACTTAAACTAACATCTCAACACATAAGTGTAAACATCTTGAACTGTGAAAATTATCCTAAACTCTTCACATTTAACATCTTTTACATGTTCATTCTGAACACAAGACAAACCAAGTCTACTTGCAAATGTAAGTGTGCAGAACAATCGTTCCTCTCCATTAAGTTGTTCCTGTAATTAATAAACCAAAATTGTAATCACTATCAAGATTCAATGATTTGCACAGCTTCACTCTGGAGTCTTTGTAAATTATTTTACCCTTTAACATTTACAGACTTCAATAACACCACTGCAACTTATGCAGAATAGTGAAATTCAAATCAAATTTTCTAAATCTCTATATAAATGACAAAAGATGCTGATCCATCATTGGGCTATAATAACTGATTTTCGTTCGCGAATCTGTACTTAGAGAATGACACGAACAGATGTCTAGTACACTGTAAACAACAAATTAACCAATGCAAAAAACTTTTCATTTGACTAAAATATATCTCTGATTACAGGTTTTCTTGTTTTGTTTTTTGTTGTTGTTGTTTTTCCCCATTACCATCACCACTTTTTAATGCACTCCATATGGTCATAATGGCACTTATAATACACCTTGCCTTTCTTTGTTGTTAAAGATAAAAGTGTGTTTACAAACTACATCCAAGAACAGTTTACTGATGTTAATATCAGGCTATTTTTACTAATAGTCACACAATTGTTCTAAACTTATTTTTTAACAAAATTCTGAGAACAGCACTCTCAATCTGCTGTTTGTAACAACTTTACATTAATCCAATTCAAATTTGTACCTGAGATCACTTCCCAATAAATTATCTAGGCAGCACTCAAATAATAGAAGCATGTTCAAAAGTTGTCATTAGAGTCAAAGTCATTAGAGCACAAAAATAAAGCAGTGAAATGTTCCTTTAACATTTCCTGACACACCAGCTGAAGTAACATATTTGTCACTAGTCTTGTTAGAAGCTGTCACAGGAAAGTCATTACAGATTTAACAGAATATATATCACCAGGTACTGACAAAATTTAAGCTTTTCATACCAAGTTGCTTAATTTAGATGCATGTCTTAACCCTTCATATAGGTGTATTCACGTAGGAGTAACTCTATTTTAAAAGTAGAAATAATTACTTGTTTAGAGTATGTGTTTTTTCAAAATGTGTGCTTGTCGGTACATTACCTCCTTTTTATGTGTCAATGCGTCGATGCGTCGATGCGTCAGAGCAAATCCAGTCTCTCTCACTCCCTCCTTCTCTGGTCTGCTGACATCAACGCTCATCTATGGAGATCTGTACCAACTTGTGACTGTCCTTGTCCTTGAGCTCAATTGTTGGATCTCTTTACAGCCCTGATGACACCCCCCTTTCAGGTCTTCTGGGCATCTCTAGAATCCTGGCTCCAGGCTCCTATAAGGGTTCAGCAGTCCTCCAGATGACCTTTGGCCCCTGTATTCTCCTCTGTAGTTTCCTCTGTAGTTTCCTCCTGGTCTATTGCAATCACGGGCAAAATGTCCATCCTGTCCGCAATTAAAACACGCTTGTGGAGATTGCATAAAGTATGGATTACATCTTCCTCCTCTTCCTCAGCCTAAACTTCCTCGTCCTCTTGCTCTCCAGTTCTGTATCTGTCCAAAAACTGGCTGTGGATATAAAACAACTGGAATCACTAGTGGACGTTGTTGATTTGGTGAACACTGATTTTGCATAGGCAAAGCCTGCTTTTTCTCCTTCTTCTTATTCTCCACCAGTTGTATTTGATTGAGTTTTCTGGGAGTTTCTTGGTCTTGTTCTTTCTGCTCATTTCTATATAGCTTCACTTGATGGACTATATGATTTGTATAGACAGTTTTTTTTTTCCATGGTTCCAAGTCCAATCACTTCTGCCAGTTTACTCCTTACTGGTAGGGGCAGTCCCTTCTGTAACTTGGTTCGCAAAACTGACTGCTCCAGTTGACTTGCATCTGGATCATTTCCTGTAACATTCCTCCACACCTGATAAACTCTCGACACATAGGCTCTCGGGTTTTCTTCTTGTCCCAGTGGTTCAATCAAAATGTTGTTTGGATCCACATTTGTCGGAAACTCATCTCTCAGCGCTCTCCACAGTCGACGTCTACTTGCAGCCAACAACTCAGAATCATATACAGAAGTCCCCATACATCGATTAAGTCCAGCTTTCTGTAGAATTTCTTCCATAGATGGAACCCCAATGAGATTAGTCAAAAGTCTCTTAATATCTCCGATGGCATACTGTGTCCCTGTCGACATTTCTTCCAACTTTGCAATCCAAGGATGTGCTCCCTCTTGAAGAGTAGGCAACTTATCAAGAATATCTGACATCTCTGTGTTCTGTAAAAGTTTATACTCCAAATTCTGTCCTTGAATGATCACTGGAAGCATCTTCCCGCTTGCTTTTCCTTTTCTTGAGCGCAATGTGTATTTCTTCTCCACTTTCTGGGATCCTTTTTTCAGCAATTTGTCCCTCTGTATCTTCAGCTTCTCAAAGTATGAAACGCATCGCTCCATATCTCTTTCAATCTCTTCTATGCTATTCGCTGCAGGATGAAATCCTGTAGCTCCTCTACTCTCCAAATCTTCATCGCTGTCTCCATCTTCGCTTTCATCAGAGGTCTGATCTCTTATGTCTTTTTGTCTCTTCCATTTTTCATCACCTCTCTTTTCTGCTCTAGAAAGCACTCGTCTGACCGCAGGGTCATATCCTCCCATGACCATCATCATCGTCATCATCCTTCGTCTTTCTAAACCTCAGTCTGCTCTTAGTTTCCAGACGTTTTGTTTTCTTCTCACTTTTGGAGTTTGGATTCATCTTTATGGTCGTTTCTGCTTGTTCTCTCTCAATTATTAGTTAATCTGTGAATGTTTCACCAAAGTACTTTGTAGACATGTGTAACGTTGCTTCTTTAATGTCAGTCTCTGATCATGCCCTGAAAACCATCTGGGTGTCCACAACACAGAAAAGTCCCCTCATTTTAAACTGGAAATGATCACCGTAGTTCTATCAATCCACTAAGTATTTAAGCAGCTAATCATTTCAACTAGAAACATATGTTTGTTCTGCACAAATCCTAATTCATTTTTTTATTTATGATATATCAGATCACAATAATATCTAAAAGCAATTCGTCTTGGAAATTACCATTAGTCATTCCTGAAAATTACATAATTTATCTCTTTCTCCTAAGTTTCGGTGCTTGTGATATAGCAGTTTTTTACTATTCTCATCTAGACGTTTACCCTCCTTTAGATTGTAACCCAAATGTTACAGTTGTCTCTGTAACAACAATATAACAAAGTCAAAAACCTTATAACATTATCAAATTTTGAATTTAGTTTATTCAAAGTAAAATCATTTTAGATGCCTCGCCACTCAAAACTAAATTAACCACATCTTTTTTGAAAATACAGTTGTTAACTACTTGAGTAATTACAATATATCTTCCCTATCTTTTTTTTTAAACATACCTGTATTTACTTTCAAGATAATAACATTTTCTTTTTTATCGGTCAACATAACTCTCATTTATAAATGTAATGACTTTCAGTCCAATAGTTACATAGTCAAACAACTGTAACCAAAGATTTTCTGGGCTACACTCAAAAACTCCACCCTTCTCCTTCTAATCTTCTCTGCCTCTGCACCTACCAGCCCCCAGTGCAGACAGAGGCGTAAAAAAGCCTAAACTCCTGTGTGGAGCTGCAGCTCAAAGCAATTACAGCACCTCACACTCATCTCAAGCTGCACCTCTGCAAGACAAGTCTCCCCCTTTCTCATCTTCACAGCACAGATCTACAGGCTGCAGCACCCCAGTGCAGACAGGGAGTGGCTTAAACTTTCTGTGAAAACTTGAATTCCTAAAATTCTTGGACATGCGCAGATCAGTCAGCAGTGTGATTTCACAGTGAGAACAACTCTCCAAATCGCACCCACAACTCAGTAAAACAGCAGCACGAGACAAGACGCACAAACTCACACAAAACATGCAACACAAAACCTAGTTTTGAAACTTCTTATTCTTACTATAGCCTAATCTATTCTCACGTCCTCCAAAGGAGCATCAAAAAGTGACGCCAAGAGTCCCGACCAAGCCGGTCTAAATATGACCTAAAGGAGACTTTTTTGCGTCAATAACAAACGCCAAAGGCACCTGACCAAGCGTTGTTTTTTGCCGCGATGGAAGTGAGAATGTGTTGGAAAGAAACACCCAAAAGTTGCTTAAGTGACATCATAACTTTCTTTCTCGCTGGAGCTACAAGGCCTGTGTGTGTTTGATTCGTATCAGGATGTACTCACAAGAGCAACGCTCCTTCTTTTGCTCCCCACCTGATAAAAAAAAAGACGCTGGATAAAACACATTTGGTGAGATAATGTTACGTTTATGCATGGTAGCAAGCAAGCAAGGTGACCTATATTGTGCAAGACAATATGTAGTTCACTGAGAGGTTTCACAAAACTAAGTGCTTCTAGGATAAACTCAACTTTTTTTTCGATTTGCTAAATTATCTTTTAAATTGACATAAATGATGCATGTTATGTGGAAGTCATGGCACAATTCAAATGGGATAAAAAAAACATTTGTCACTTGCCGTTGACTACCATACATATTCTTTCCAAAATGAGATCCCATGGGGGACATAGGAAGGGGAGGGACATTGTCTCTCTGTTCTCAATAATGGGAGATCTAGTCCAACACTCTGCTCTACATACTGAACACAACACTCAAACGCACACATATTTTTAGTTGTTTCTCTTCAGCAAGAATGCCTTCTTAATTTCTTTTCTTTTTTTCCGACCTCTGCTATGAAGATATACATCCTTCTGGAGAATGCACCCACACACACAGAAACTTGTTTTTGTCATGTAGGAGGACATTGCATTGACTTATATTAATCCTCTGGAGACTTACACTAACCAAAACAAAGGAGCAGGTCTTAACCTTAAAATTAAATGGGATAGCCTGTTTCCCATAGGCTACGGTCCAAAAATGGGAGGTGAGTTCCCATAATGTGACTGTGTGAACAGATTATTTTTTCCCCCTAATTAATTACACACACACACACACACACACACACACACACACACACACACACACACACACACACATGCACGCACACGCACACACAGACACACAGCTCCAACATATTTATGTTTTCTAAGGCAAATCATTCCTTTTAGTTGGTCCAAACAGTATAGATTTATACCCTGATGCTATGTTCTACATAAGTCACATGCACGCACCCACACACTCATGCAATATCTCATCCCAACGCTTTTTTCCTTTGACAGCGTTCTTGCTTACGTGGCATCGGTGGATACACCAATTGGTTTGGGGACTGCTGTTTTGAAGCCAGGAGTTTGCATTTTGGCCATCGCCATCTTGGTATTTTGGAGCCAGAAGTGACCATATTTGGACAAAAGCGTGGAGCTGTGGAGAATGACGCGTCTAAGCCAGTGTTGTTTAAGGTTGCAATGCCGCTGCGGCTAGCTAAAAGCTAAAGACGGAAAGTCGATGATTTTTGACTGAGTCATTCAGCGGAGTTTTACCGGCCGGTAAATGCAGACCTGTGGGTCCTGGTGCCGTTCGTCAGCATGTACAGCAATACACAGAGCTGGTTAAAAATCTGCAGAATTTCTCTTGAGTAACCATCTAATGCTAGCGCTAGCTAGCTAGCTTGGTTGGCAAATCGCTGAACATTGAAAGACATTTTTAGGCGACCAAAATGTTCCAATTAACTTTGATGAAGTGAAACAACACAGTGAGAGGGTCAAAGTTTAAGACAAAAACATGGACAACACCCAAAAACAAGTTCATGTCTATTTTAATGTACACAGTGCCATGGTTAGCATTGCTAAGCCTCTGTCAGCATTGACAGGTTGGCGTGTAGCCACGCCCCTAAAGCCTCCCCTGCTGTATCGTCTATTTTAAAATAAATAGGACCATAATTTACTAAATGAACATTCTGTAAGGAAGAAAACTTCAAAGTAGCGATTGGGACCATAAACCCATTATGAAAATGTTTACTGAGGAAATCAATCAAGTGAGAAGAAGGGTAATTTCCCCATAGACCTCTATAGTGTAAACAGACTTCTTTTTTGCAACCAGTGGAGTTTCCCCCTGCTGGAAGTTAGATAGAATACAGGTTTAAGGCACTTCCGCATTGGCTTCACTTTTCAGGCACGGAAGTTGCCGCTTGGTCTGAACATAAGGGACTTACACACAACGCACTGCGTCACCTTAACACTCCTCCTCTCTCTCTCGATCTCTCTCTCTCTCTCTCTCTCTCTCTCTCTCTCTCTCTCTCTCTAGATGATGCATTCTTATTAATGGGCCTGAACATAGCTGACCTTTACCCTGACACCACACGTTACATCACCTACGAGGGTTCCATCACCATCCCTCCCTGCTACGAGACGTCCACGTGGATACTCATCAACAAGCCTGTCTACGTGACACAGATGCAGGTATGTGAGTGTAGGACAAGTGTAGGACATGGGAAAAACAACATGCATTCTGTTAATTGGGGGAGAAATGCCATAAGCCTCAACACTCCTATACATACTACACTTTGCTGCAACTTTTCTCCCTATCATTTAACTCTACTGTACTGCACTATTGGCTTAAGTTGACTTTTGACCTTTTCATTTTTCGTTTCATATTTGGTTCTACTGTCTGTGCTATTTTTGTCCTTCTGTTGCTTCAGACTATTTCCATTGTTTTAGATTATTCAAATCAGTCACCTACCGTCATGAGGCACAGTGTGTAACACTAGTGAAATCAACCAAGTTTAGTTTTTCTCTAAATTTAATGGTGGAATGCAAATCCAATCTACATTCATCCATCCATCCACCCATCCATCCATCCATCCATCCATCCATCCATCCATCTATCCGCTTTTCCGGGGTCGGGTCGCTGGGCAGCAGCTCCAGCAGGGGACCTTAAACTTCCCTTTTCTGAGCCACACTAACCAGCTCTGACTGGGCGATCCAGAGGCATTCCCATGCCAGGGTGGAGATATAGTCCCTTCAACTAGTCCTGGGTCTTCCCTGAGGCCGCCTCCCAGCCGGACGTGCCTCAAACACCTCCCTAGGAAGGCAAACATGGGGCATCCTTACCAGATGCCCAAACCACCTCAACCGGCTCCTTTTGACGCAAAGAAGCAGCGGCTCTTCTCCACGTTTTTCACGGATGACTGAGCTTCTCACCCTATCTTTAAGGGAGACACCAGCCACCCTCCTGAGGAAACCTATTTCGGCCAGTTGTACTTGTGTTGATCACCTACTTTCGGTCATGACCTAGCCTTCATGACCATAGGGTAGGAACGACAATTCACCGGTAGATCGAGAGCTTTGCCTTCTGGCTCAGCTCTCTTTTCTTCACAACGGTGCGGTAAAGCAAATGCAATACCACCCCTGATGCTCCGATTCTCCAGCAAATCTCCTCTCTATTGTCCAATGTCCTTGCGAACAAGACCCCCAAGGTACTTGAACTCCTTCACTTGGGGCAAGGACTCAAACCAAACGCAAACCAAATGTATAGGTGTATATTGCCACCTACTATACCAGAGTGTTACGTCCTTTGGGGGACGTTTACATTTTTTTTTTTTTTATTTCCTGTCCTGACAGTGGAGCTGACTTAAAAGAGCCGGCATCAGAAGGGACTCGCTCGCCAGAGGAGCTCTGCAGGCAAAGCCCTCACAGAAATCGACACATCATGTTGTATCTCGGTTCTGAGCAGAAAGCTGTTTTATGTCACTGAAGAGCGGCTGGATGGATCAGATTCAACACCCAACTCTCTAAAATCAGTGCAACACATTACAATCCAGCGCAGCACTCACCTGCATGCATCAATTTGATCAACTCCCACACACCATCTGCCGTTTACTCTCGCTTTATTTACTCCCGCTCTCACTCACCAGTCCTTTGATCTCAACATCTCTCTCTTTCTTCTTCATTGCCTGTTCCTCTGTCACCCCTCTTTTATGTGTCTATTTCATCAGCTTTTCCTAATTATATTTGCCCCACCCTCTAATCTTCTTACCCTTCCTTCCTTTCCCTGGCCATCTCGTCATCCCTCTCCTTTTTCCTCTCTCATCTCTCCTTCTACACCTTCTTTAGTGATATATTTTTTCACATGTTAAAGTGAACTCCACCGATTTTACAGGTGCCTTTCCACAGCTAAATTTAATATGCGAAGCTGACAACTGTGGGTCTTTGATATGACACAAGATGTGTTTACTCGTACTGTAAACCTGAAAATCTTTAGAAGAGATATAGGTCAATAAATATTTGAACTATGCAAGCAATGTCGGCCCACATGGAGGGCAGGAAGAGTTAGTTGAGTAAACTTCCGTATAACCGACTTGCAGAAACTCGTAGAGCAACACAACGCACATTGCTATAGCCTGATGAGTGACAACTTTGTTCGGCTCGTTTTCTGTGACCGATGTGGCAAAAGGGGTAGCTAATGCGGATTTAGCAAGCTTCCTCAAGTCATCCACCGGCTGGCCAGCTGGTTCCGCCGTTCTTTCATGCTGCATTTGTTACAGAGAATGAGTCAAACAGCGGGCTGGGTCTAACTGTCCCTCCATCTCAGTCCCCGCAGCTCCGGAGAACGTCTCCCTTGAGCTGTGTCTTACGGTGGCCGACAGGGGCAAACGCCCTGTAACTTAAGAAAACACACGCAAATAGACAAAACACAAGCAAATTAAGAAAACAACTTCATTAATTTGACAACACATGCGCAGCATTCAGCAAACCCGCTGCAAATACCACAACACAACCAAATACATAAACGCACTTCAAATACAACACAACTAAACAGATGAACGCACTGCAAATATGAAACGATGCAAAAAGAAAAGCACACAAACCCAGAAAACAAATGCAAAAAAAAACGCAGCATCCAGATTACACAACGGAATTTCTCCAGACCTCTAGAGGGAGCAGCTAAGTGGAACAGCTTGATTTTAGACCCCACAGGGAGAGAGCACTCTGCCTTTTTATTAGACTCGGGTATGGCTGCAGCCTGGAGAACTCCATAGACTGTATATTAAATTCATATTATTATTATTATTATTATTATTATTATTATTATTATTATTATTAATAACATAATGTATTAATAATATACAGTCTATGCTCCCGTCTCATGCCCTCCCGGCTGGTGCCGTCCCCAAGCTTCGGCTTTTCAAAATAAAAGCGTGCGTCTGGTCCGCTACGTCTTTGTACTTTGGTGTGTTAGATGTTTGTGAACTAAACAGTACGGCAATCATGCTAATGAATACAATAATACAATGAATACAATAACTTTTTCAGCAGATGTCTTACTTACAACACGATGGAGTTAGCAAAGCAGTTTTGTGTTTATATGTGCGGGCGGGATTTATTCAGTTTGATAAATCCCACGGTAAATTGGCTGGCTGACTAAACAGGGAGGGACTACAAATCCTGTCTGTTTTTTGTATTTCAAGAGCGAATTGCTCCACAATATGAATACAGATTGATCACTTATTTTGTTGGTAACCGTTGTTGTATAATCACAATATTACACTTGAGGAGGCCTATAATTCAGTAATGCGCCTTTCGGACCTCGAAATTAAACCCTCTCATGTAACATGGCTTAAACAAACGTCAACGTTAAACGCTGATGCAGTTTTAAATGTTTTATTACCACGAGTTTACAGACGTCTCTGCTGATTGAGTAGCCTATCACCTGTGACCTGAGCCGAGACACACCCACCAAACAGGAGAAAACATATCTCAAACATAGACTTCATATTTACAGTCTATGCAGTTGCGCTCTCTCTCTCTCTCTCTCTCTCTCTCTCTCTCTCTCTCTCTCTCTCTCTCTCTCTCTCTCTCTCTCTCTCTCTCTCTCTCTCTCTCTCTCTCTCTCTCTCTCTCTCTCTCCATGGGGTCGAAAATCAAGCTGTTCCACTTAGCTGCTCCCTCTAGAGGTCTGGAAAACTTCCGTTGTGTAATCTGGATGCTGCGTTTTTTTGTTGCATTTGTTTTCTGGGTTTGTCTGCTTTTCTTTTTGCATCGTTTCATATTTGCAGCGTGTTTATGTATTTGGTTGTGTTGTGGTATTTGCAGCACGTTTGTGTATTTGGTTGTGTTGTGGTATTTGCAGCACGTTTGTGTATTTGGTTGTGTTGTGGTATTTGCAGCACGTTTGTGTATTTGGTTGTGTTGTGGTATTTGCAGCACGTTTGTGTATTTGGTTGTGTTGTGGTATTTGCAGCACGTTTGTGTATTTGGTTGTGTTGTGGTATTTGCAGAGCGTTTGCTGAATGCTGCGCACGTGTTGTCAAATTAATGAAGTTGTTTTCTTAATTTGCTTGTGTTTTGTCTATTTGCGTGTGTTTTCATAAGTTGCAGGGCGTTTGCTCCTGTCGGCCACCGTAGTGTATGGCCCATAATGCATCCATGGTTGGGTCACTCTCCTCCCAGCTACCTGCGACACATTTTGAGGTCCCACTGACGCGTGTTGTCACTATAACAACTTACAACAATTGCCATTTAGTTGTGTACTAATTGTAACTAATTGTATTAATCATTGTGTGGTTGAGTTTCACACACAGTGCATAGGCTGAGACAACACTTTTGCAGGATTCTGTTGAAGGGTGAAGATTATTCAGGCTCAAAATGAACCTAGGGGTGGCAGTAGCTCATCCTGTAGGGAGTTGTGTTGGGAACCGGAGAGTTGCTGGTTCTAGTCCCCATGCGTACCAAAGTACGGTACACCTCTCCAGCTACCGGTAAATGACCACGACAAACACGTCAATGGCTTTTCAACAGCCTTTCTATCCATTTTATTTCTATGGACTCACTCTACGCTCAGCTCCGCTATAAGTACGCGCCAGGTCTATTTTTGACAGAACCGCGGGGCGTTGAACAGGTCGGGCAGGAAGTTGAACAGCTAGAGTATCCGGTCAATTTTCAAAATAAACAACCTGTGCAGACTCCCGATGGTATATCGCATCACTACACAACCTAACAACTAAAACACAGCCACCCATCTTTGATCCGTGTCATTCATAACTGGACTAAATGGAAGAAACCATTTATAGTAGACTACTTAGTTTTATCGTAGAAGCACAAATATCCAGGAAAGATTACCTGCTTCCTTCAACTTCCAAAATCTTTGGGGATGCACACTGGGAGTATTTCTTCAGCAAGACGCTGTCTGAACCGGCTGACTTCCAGAGACCGGCTGACCTCCAGAGTGTAGAAGTCCACTAACATTTGGAAAGTCAAGAATTTAGACCATCCAAATATTATTTGACTCGATGGATCAAACACCTTGCTTCTTGACTTAAGCGAACTGAACTGAACCGAACTGTGGTAGTGAACTGAACTGCACAAGCTGAACTCAAATAATGTCTTCCAATCTCATTCTCCATCCGTTCTCCTTCATCCCCCCTCCCCTCCACAGATGCACTCCCTGCGGCTCCTCAGCCAGAACGAGCCCTACAAGATCTTCCTGAGTATGAGCGACAACACCCGGCCCACCCAGCCTCTGTTGCAGCGCTGCATCCGAACCAACATCAACTTCAGCAAGCAGGGTCGAGACTGCCCCAACAACCGCGCCCTCCGCCCACAGTACAGAGGTAATATGGGGGGGAGTAGCGCTGTTTTTTCTGCATGAATAAATCAAACAAATGATCAAATATTCTATTCTGCCAGACATCAATGCCAAGTATTTCCATCCCTTTAAAGCTAATTAGGGCAGTTTTCCCATGCTTGTGCCAAGACTGGAGATATTTAAAGTCAATTTTGCAAAACCTCTCAGGCTCATGGACCCCTTATAAACAACCAGGAAAACATTTATTAAACCAACTTTTGATAATGAATCACTCTTATCAGTCAATTATGTTATGCAAAGGTTTTTCAATCTCATTTACATGTATAAATAAAGCTACACTAAAAGCGTAACTCTCACCAAAATGCAACCCAGGGTCTTTTTGTGAATGTACCCGAGTCAAACTTTCGTTTAAAAGCATATTTAGGACAGAAGCACCATTTTTAAGATTTACCGTATTTTAGTTTTTCGGTCAAATGGCATTTTGAATGGGAGTAATAGGGGCACTTTTATGCTAGCCTCAAAATAGCTATTTTTAAAACACTAACACTAACACTACACCTTTACACATGAAGACACGTTTGTGTACCCAGAGTTTACTAAAAAAAGAGGTTTTGAACAACTCACCGTAGCTCTTGTTGTTTCCGGCCGCTACCACCTCGGCAGTCAAAACGAGTCGATATCAAAACAAGTAGCCACAGATTTAGTATATCCCTTTGTTCACCGGTGTAGTTAAGCTGTAGAGCCCCTGGTGATACTTCGAGCAAAGTTTCATGTTGTGTCGAGCCTTCTTAATGTTTTAAAAATAGCTATTTTGAGGCTAGCATAAAAACTCCCATTCAAAAAGCCATTTGACCGAAAAACTAAAATACGGTAAATCTTAAAAGTGGCGCTTCTATCCTAAATATGCTTTTAAACGAAAGTTTGACTCAGGTACATTCACAAAAAGACCCTAGGTTGCATTTTGGCGAGAGTTATGCTTTAAGAACATCATAAGACTGGAGGAGGTGTGTTACTGGGTCTTCACACTTTAAACAGTGCTGCTTTCGTTGATGTGTTGTGTTGCTTTAAGGTGCTTACACACCAACCAGACAGCTGACCGTTGGCAGAAAAGGCAGTCGGGTCCCCGAGGTCCAAAAAAATGCCTCAAAACACACTGAGGCGACGCCTACTTGAGCATACGCTCTGCGCATGCGCGAAACGTAATACGTCTCCATAGCAGCAGGCGGCGCTTCTCTGTATTGTTTCCCAGAAAATGAAAACCGGCAGCTGATAGGACTAACGCGTCACATGGGTCTCTTTTCTCCGGAAATTCACAGCCAGACTGTCTTGTTCAGAATACGATCTCATGTTGTACTAAAATAGTTCACCGAAACGTGTTTCTGAAAACATTTTAAGCGAGAAATAGGCCATGCAGTTTCTGAATCTGTCTTCATTTCAGATCAACAAATGTCAGTTTAAAAGATTTTCGTCAGATTTTGAGAGGCGCATCCGCTCGCCGTTTCCGGGTGAGTTCCGACTGCCCTGTCTCCGACTGAACATGTCGGGTCGGCCAAAATGAAGGCCGACGGCTCCTCGGACGGATGACGGCACGGAACACACCGAACAGACTCGAGTCACCGACCTCGCCAGACGGTCCGACGGCCGATAATCGGCTCTGTGTGTCAGCGCCCTTAGGTTCAGCTAAAGCCCATTTTGCAAAACCAATTTGCGAGCATCACTTGGACACAGATGGTCACATGGTGGCAGCATCATGTTTCATAAATGATTGTTGCTCTCAAATACGTTTGCATGTTCTACATTGCAGGGCTATAGCAAGCTCATGTATGGGTTGCAAGTACGATGTCTGTTTTCATGAGTGAAATGTTCAAATGAACAACATAATCTCACGTCAATCACAAATTGCATGTTGGAAATTTGGTGAAAGGGGCGCTAGGATCATCAGATGTATCGATGAGTTGCTCAGTGGCGCATGAAGCCCAAAAAGTTCTACTTCAGCGCATAAAATTACCCAGATGATCATGAAAGAATTATGGAATGTAGGAGCAACTCAACATTATATTTGAAATCAAGGTGGGAAAAGGAACTGAAAGTGGAAATTTCATCAGATGTATGGTACGATATGTGTGAAATCCAACAAACTTCCACAAGTTCACAACAATTGAGGGTGTTTAACTGGAAGAATTTGGTGCATTTCTTTTTTACACCTAAAATTAGCAGTAAAACATCAAATGTGGCTGCTTAGAAGCACATCACACACGTTTTTTGGAGTTGTGAAAAATTGAAGTCATTTTGGGAGGATGTACATTTAGTTTTGAGTAATGTGCTTGGCTATAAGATTCCTTTCGTATGCACTGTCTTGTACTTGGGTCATATTTCACTTGTAACAGTACAGAGGGACAGATACCTGGTGAAGATACTCCTCACAGCAGCGAGGAAAGCCATAACCAGAAACTGGTATAAGCCCAATTGTCCTAAGCGGCAACAATGGTTTGAGGTCATACATGAAATAAGTGCAATGGAAAGGTTGACTTTTGTGCTAGGTTTGAAAGAAGGTTTATATGCCAAAAGATGGCAGAAGTGAACATTTTACTTAAATAAAGCATAAGGACATTGGTTCACAGCTTGGACTCATTACTGGATAAAGCTAGCGACTTGAAATGTATACATTTTATTTCTATTTTTGTGGCTATCATCACCTTTCCTCACAGGATCTGTTTTGATTTTATTTTTATGTTGTTTTCCATATATCACTCACAATTTGAGGTGACTGTATTCAGTTGTTATAATGTACTGAAAATTCAATAAAAACTAAAGTAATAAAAAAAAAATAATTACCCAGATGATCAGCACTGCTTCGGCACTATGGGGCCCATAGAGCAGGCGCACTAGAGACCTCTGCTGGCTACTTCCGGTTTAGCGCTACACTAATGCCGACCTTACACCAAACGACTTTTCAAGCGATTCCACCGTCGCAGACAAATGTCCAATATTGGAATGAAATCCTGAGAGTCTTGCTAGAGTTGGGGTGTGCTCCCGTTGTCTCAACCGTGGTGATAAATCTCAGTCAGAGTCTTTTTCCTGTCTTGACCAAACAAGACACAGCAAACGGCTAGAGCCAGTGTTGTTTATGGTTGCTATGGCGCCGCGCTAAACGTTTTTTCATGATATTTAACCTTTCTGAAGTGAGTCATCCAACAGGAGTTTTATCGGTGGATAAACACGGACCTCCAGGTACTGCTGCCATTTATCTGCATGTATGGCAGTAAAGAAAATCTTCAAACTTTCCCTCAAATTACCAGCTAGCGGTAGCGGTAGCTAGCTAGCTTGGTTAAATCTTTCAAAATCTAGTTGTAGTCCTGCAATGTGTGACTCTGCAAGATCCCCAGTATTAACATATCATGACAGTCTTTAACGTTAGATGTGAGATGATTGTCTTTAGATGTGAGATAGTGTCAGACTTTAGTATTGTCAGTCTCTCAGTTATTTTGCGGGGGTTGTGATACTAAATAAAAACGTCTATTTTGCCTAACTTTATGCAAAAAAGTCTTTTTGGCAAGAGGGCATCAAATGACGGACACAGAAGTCGTAATTACACTGTTTGGCTGCTATGTCAAAGCCCGGCGCACTTCCTGGGGGCCTGGCTGGGGTCGACAGTTTGAGGAACAGATCCACATGATCTGCACAGTGGTTTATTATACTATGAAACTGCAACTCTGTAATGTTAAATATATTGTATTCACGATTGCGATGGTTGCCAAGTAAACAGAAGGATTAACCCAATAATGTTCTAATCACCTGGAATGTTCACTGACACGAATCTGATTATTCAAAGCAGTGCGTTGCCATGTTGAGCCAGGATTAACTTCTCTGCCTGACTACCCTGCGCTTCTTTTGCCGGAGCCCTGTGCATCTAGGCCCACTCATTAATTTCAACGCGATAACATGGTCCCTTTGATATGATTTCTTTCACCTAGTGATATTGTCTGTCTAACGAGCCCTACTTGTGAAAATAGAGAGTGAAACCAAGAGGGAGAACAAAAACAAGGGTGAGAAACGTATGGAAATAAAAAAAGTCATACGTGTGGGAGTGCATTGTTTGTGTGGATTTAAAACCGGACACATACACAGGACACACACACGCACGAAACACACACACACACACACACACACACACACACACACACACACACACACACACACACATACATGTGGAAGTGTTAGGCAGAGAGTGTGGGAGTCCTCCTACTGCTCCATGCTCTCCAAATATTCTTTGTTATCGATCCAGTGAAGCCCAGCGTGTTCTTTACTACATCAAATGGATTCTGTGGACTCCGTTTCCCTTTAATAAGGGCTTGTTACAATACAAAGCCCCAACAGGAGTTTGTGTATTCATGGTCAAAGAGCAGAGAGAACCCTGTGTCGGAGAGTTGTCTGAAACCACTCTGAGCCAACAGTCCTAGACACTATGAAAAGAAAGACAGACAGATGGAGAACAAATAAGCATTCTGTGCAGTCCTACAACACATTTACAGCAATCACATGGACCTAATCATGGGTGTAGGTTTAGTTGTAAGCATTAGGGGGGGCACATAAAAAAAAGACCGTCAAACACTAAATTCCCTGCATTCTGGTGAATTTATGGTGCACATATCGTTATTTATGTAAAAGGAAATGTATTGTTTAAAACTTTCTTTTTTAGGAATCATGTACATGTCAACAACAAATATGTTAGAGAATGAGACCTTGTTAAAACTAGAAGCTCCAAAGTTTTAATCTACATAAAAGACATCACAAAGAAATCACATCTTTCTATTTTTCATGCTCATGTTGTGTTCTTTAACCCCCCAATGTAGCAAAGTAGACACAGTTCTGTTTTCCGTACATTTTTTAAGCCCCCTGAAGCTCTTTTGGGAAGTGGGTTGTTTTTCATATTTTTTTTAAAGCGGGGACAAATCTACCTCTTCTAAATATTGGGGGGGACATATCCCCTGCATCCCCCACGAACTCTATGCCTATGGACCTAATTAAAGGTGAGACTTTGATGTTAAAATGTTTCTAAATTCCATTCTAAAGTAAATTATTTAAAGCTTTAGTGCGTAACTTTTTGATATTAATGAGCGACCGTTACATTGAAGCCATTGCCAAATGAGTTGCTACAAAGCTAATTAAGACTATCAGCTCCACACAACTCTCTCTGGATTTCTCAGTATGGCTATGTTCAGAAGATTGTGTCATCCGGCGACTTTCCCGCGCAGAAACTGAAGATAATGACCTCTTCTGAAGAGTCCAATGTAGGCAATGTAGCTTTAAGTCAAAGGGATATTTCACCGCTGGAAAGATGGATATGTATTAAATTGAGTCATTTATGTAGTAGAAATGTATAAATGAGCTACAAACTCATTTAAACTCTCTAAACTTATTTTTTAAAAGTAAGTGCTGTAGTACAACTACAATGAGACAAGTTATAATTGAGATAAGTTTGGAGACACTACCTTATTTAAACATTAAATTAATAGATATTTTTGTGTCGGTGTTGTAGTTTGTAGATGGTCCCTGAACACGTCCGGTCTGACTGACTGCCGTCTCACCTCCGGCTGCTCATAGAGACCAATAATGTTATTCCTCCAGGTCAGAGGATGGCTCGTTTTGATGAAAATGAGTTTGTAGCTCGTTGTTAGCCTTACTACGTTAGGAAAGATGCGTAGTTTGTGTTTTAATAACATTTCGCTATAGAGAATGATCCCAGAAGTTCGAATCTGTGAATATATTTCTAATTTTGCTTACATTTATAAAACCGAGAGCACGGATTATGAATCCGTGCTCTCGGTTTAGTTTTTTTTTTATCAGCTGACACCAGAGGGGCTCCGTACATTGTTACATCCCGGTGTTGAATCCTCTACAGTGAAATGCAGTCAAACTTTACACCGTTTAGCGTTAGCTGTCAGCATTGGAACCGTGTTTAATCCAGCTACTAGCTAGCGGTAGGCTAACGTTAGCTGCTGTCGAGTATAGTCTTAACTAGCGTCACGTGCAGCGATGTTTCTGTTGCCTGTAACGTCTGTTTCAGAGCATCCGAAATCCGCGTTGCTATTCGGTCTGGTAGATTATAGATACAGGTTGTGAAGGGACCGATGCCGTATTAGTATTATTATTTCAGTACCCAACCCTATTCAGGAAGAAGATTTTTATAAGTAAATGTTCCAATTAATGATCCAGGCAGCACATTCTCGTCTCCCTCCTTCATTTTACAGTGGAAAGGTGGCTAGAACGGCTCTGGGTCAAAGTTCAATATGGAATGGATTAATCTGCGTTATTTTTTTTAACGCGTTAATTTCGATTAATTTGAGAGAAAATAATTCTCAGATTAATTAATCGAAATTAACGCGTTATTTTGACAGCCTTAGTTAATATTGTATAGTCACAACACAGAAGGCTTATCGGCCTATATGAGCTACACTCCAACGGATCCTTTTCATTTTTCAATAAAACGGAAATTGTCGCTTGACAGAGTTTGCAGTAAGTTTCCAACGGCCAGTGATTCATCATACACCGATTTTAAAATGGTTCGAGGAACATTCCCTATAAAACTCGATGGGGAACCCATCTGGGCCTGGTGCCTTCCCCGTTCAAGATAGCCTAATAGCATTTGCTATTTCTTCAGACAATATGGGCTGTTCTAAGGACGACTGAGAGTCATGAGCAAGTTTTGGCATATCTAAAGAATTAAGAAATGAGTGAATTTCAGACACATTAGTTGATATAAGGCAGAATAATACTGTTTAAACTGGTCGTTGATGATTTGAGGGTTGTGTGATATTGTGTCAGCACCTATATTGATCTTTGGGATCATCTGTTCAGTTGAATGCTGTTTGAGCTGAAGCGCAAGGAATCTCCCTGCTTTATCTCCATGCTTATAATAAACCTGTTTGTATTTACGAATATTTCTTTCTGCTTTCCATGTCAAAAGTGTATTAAATTCAGATTGAAGCAGTACTTTTTCTTTGAAAAGATCTGGTGTGTGTGAGAGAGCATAACGTCTATCAATATCTGAGATACTGTGCATCACATCTTTAAGTCGCTTGGATCGCTCCTTGTTTTGATATGCAACGTAAGAAATAACCCCTTTCAGAGATTCCCACAGAATACTTCTTTAAACATCCCGGGTGTCATTCATTTTGAGGAAAAAGTAAATCTGGTCACTGAGATATGTTTTAAAATGTTTACACGAGAATAAGTGATGGTCTAGGCGCCAAGTGCGCTGGGGTGCTATATTACCTTGAAATATTATATCTATTTGCACTGAGCTATGGTCTGATACAACTATGCTATGGTACTGGCTATGGGGGATTAAAGAAAGTAATTGGTTATCTACAATGAAATAATCAATCCTAGAATAGCTATGGTGTATGGTGGAAAAAAATGAAAATGGTTTAACAGAAGGATATTTTTGCCTGCCACGGATCTGATAGGCCACAAGAATGGATGAAGGAGTTAATAGCCACTGCAGATGATGACAAAGTACTGTTTGGTCTTGGATTCGACCTGTCGAGCTGGGCATGTAGGACGCAATTGAAATCTCCACCTAACACCAATTTAAAGGAGTTAAGGTCAAGTAGAGCAGAGAAGACATTTATGAAAAATTGTGAGTCGTCCCAATTTGGTCCATAGATGTTAGCTAATATTAATGGTGTATTAAATAACCTGCCCACTGCAACAATATATCTACCATTGGGATCAGATATAGTTTCAGAAGGTTCAAAAGGAATCCCCTTTCTAATCAGAATTGCTGCTCCTCTGGCTTTTAATCAAATCGTGAATGATATACCTGCCCGATCCATTTACATCTTAGCCTTTTTTTGGGAATTATTATTTAGATGTGTTTCCTGCAGAAATATTACAACAGGCTTTAACGATTTCAAATGACTGAATATTTTATATTATATTATTCATGACTTTGACATTCCAGCTGATAAAGGAAATTGCACACTGTTGCTTATCTACGTACATTTTCAGGAGTCATATTTCTGCAATTGAAAAAATGAATTGGACCTGGATGTTGGTAAAATAACAAGTATATATGTGTATGTTTGGGTCATGGTATGAAACAAAAACAACACAAAGAGACAGAAAACCGATTAAAACAAACAAGCTAACCAACCACCCTGGATCCCTGGGCTGGTATTCCTTGAACCTGAGACTGCCCTAAAAACACCCATCGCTCTCCTAAGCATATAACACGTAAAGACAAATCTAATCTCTCACATGAACCGTGCAAGGGCAGAACAAAATGCAACAGGGCCCTTCACCAGATACCAGTGCCATCTTTTTAGGCATACCTTAGCATTTACAGTCAGAGACTAAATATAACTGAACTTAATATTGCTTTATCAACCACTTTAGGCCACTTTATTTTTCACTACACATTTGTCCATCATGGCTTTTTAGTCCACAGAGTGCTGCCTTTCTTGTCATACACCTTTTTCCGTTATGGTCGCAGACATCAGAAAGTTTGGTCTTTAGTCCACACATAAAACGCAACCAGCTGTAGTAGCCAACTTATGCCCTGGGCTGCAGCATAGTCACATAGCCTCAACAGTACCTGTCATGGCCCGAAATGTCGACTTTCACTCTCCCACCCTCTCCTGCTGGTGCAGATTATCCTCAATAAAGCGATTTGCCTTGGTCGGGTCCTCAAAAGATCTTTGTTCCTCACCAGAGGCGTGTAGTTGGGGACGCTATAAAAACGGCTGCCGTTGTGGAGCAGGGGACCATGGCCTTTCGGAGAACGTCTGCTTTCTCCTGAAAGTAGTGAAACTTGATGATTATTGGCCTCAGGGAATCCCCATCTTTGGGTCTCGGCAGTAGGCTCCTGTGCGCTCGGTCAAGCGCCGGCGTGTAATCCAGGCCCAACGTCTCCTGCAGTAGTTGAGCGTATTTTTCAAAATCCGTCCTCCACACCAATTAACCTGCAGTTATCTGTCCATTGTCGGGACTCCAAATGTCAGGTGGAAGGTGAAGCTTGGACCCAAATGCAGTTAAAGAGATTTATTTAAGACAGGAACACATTTACTAGAAGCAAGTAATCCACTCAGCCATGAAACAAACAACAGCTAACACGACAGCAAAACAGAATGCACCGCAAACAGAATGAAATAATCCGACAAAAGACACGGGAAACACAGAGACTAAATACCAGGGACAGCTGAGACAAACAGGTGAAACACATCAGGGCAGGGCAGAACAATCAAAACAGGCGGGAAAACACAAGACAGGAAGTAAAACTGACAAGACAGAAAAGACAGACTTCAAAATAAAACAGGAAACAGAACATACACAACCATGACACAAAATCTTCAGTCTTGTCCATCAGCCGGGTTACTTGCGAGGACAGGGGGGCAACTTTAGTTTCAAGCTCCATGACCCGGTTAGCATAACCGTTAGCTCCCTCCTCAAGGTCATCAATGCATGTTGCAGACTTTGCACTTTCTATCCGCACATCTTCGATTACTTTTGTAAATTCGGTGCGCATACTCAAGATTTCCGACCTCAGGTCACTTAATAAGTTATCTATTTTGTTGTGCAATTCACCTGCAAGCTGCCATCACGGACAAATCAATCTTAGTTAGCACACACTGCTCAGTCTGCTTTAAGCGGGCCATTATTGCGTCGACATTGACTCCTGTCTTCCAGGTGTTTCCGCGTCAGGTGAGTCCGAGGCATCAGGGCCTGGCCTCAGCTTTTGAGTCTTCAGCATTTTTAGATAGTTTTACCTGTCACATCGAACTAAAGACGATTGACCTAAGTACGTAAACACTTTAGACACACTTTCGCACCAGGGAAGCAAGAAAGGGGAGGAAAATGTATTTTTAAATGTTCTTTCCAAGCAGAGCTCACAAAAGCGTGTCCTCACACGTCGCTACTCCACCGGAAACCCCAGGATTTTACTTTTTAACAGAAAGGTCGACATCCTTAGAAATCCTTTCCATAATGTTGTCAGACACTTAGAATATTAATCTGAGCATGTCAGTATGGCAAAACAATCACTTTTGTGAACGTAAATTGATGGTGCACAATTGCCCCATAACTTAAATAGTAGCTTGTTTCGCCGCTGCCGACAGTCTTGCTTAATACTGGACCAATTTCAAAGGTTGTTGTACCCATCAGTCACCTATACATAAAACATAGGAAAATAGGGTCCAGGTTGAAAAAAACAGTTACCCTTTACGTTCAGTTCTTGAGTAAAAGTTATTAGGTACAGAGAAAAACAAAAAACTTTCCCCCAAACATCAACAAGAAAGTTCTCCATGCAGAGAACGTTGGACCCACAAACAATAACTAACCCTCTACAACACTGTAACCTGCTCCAAGCAATTAATGGACTTTATTAAGATCATAGGTGTCAGCTGTTTATTGACAACACAATCCATATTTTGTACGGAATAACACCTCTCAATCAGTCAGATTAATTGAGGCCATCTGTGTTGTGAACACTGCAAACATTGAAATAAACTAGCACTGAGCTTTATTTCCATTCAGTTGCTACCCCTCACCTGCAGGCAAAGCAGTCCATTCTCCATGGAAGTGAAAATGGTGACTGATGTAGAGCCAAAGTTTAGAAGCACACAGGTCCAGAGGAAAAAAGTGTGGTGTTTACGACTGGTCAGACTCAGCAGAGAGGGAGAGGAAACGCAGGAGACTGAAAGCAGTGAACACTGGTGACAAGAGGATCCCTGGTGGATGGTTATTTTTAATATCTCTTTCTCTTTCCTTAACAGGCTTACCCACTCTGAATTACTCCTCTTCTCTCTTCCATTTTATTCTTCTATACCTGAAATCCATTGATTCCAACTCTGTACTTCCAGTTCCTCTAGTATGTTCTTGTTTTCTCTATTAGTAGTAAGCAGCAGGGTCTTTGGGGCCTGACATGTCGAGCTGACAATGAATGACTTTAATTGATTAAGACCCTTTGTGTCTTCTGTTAAAAGTTGCATTTGTTCACTACAGCCAATAGTGGGCTGTTCATCTACATACCTACAAGTATGTTCTTCACTTGTGCGAAAATAAGTCTTTTTTATTACTGCCGAAGCCATTGCAAAATGAAATAACAATACAATCTACAGTCTACAATATCCACACTACTCTGAATCTATTTACAGTTATTCACATGCATGGACTACAACACCAATTTATCCTAATGGATAATTCCTGTGTAGCAGCCTGAAAAACACCCACTCAATTAGATTTGGGTGACATACAGCTACTCTCCTATGGAGAGCCATATTATTCAAAACCTCACCCAACCTGCACACGACTTATCCAATCATCCTGTGCCATGCTGGTACATGGAAGAAGTTGGCCTTCTGCCAGAAAGCCTTTTCTGCCAGAAATTTCTAAATTCTAAGGAAACAAAACTACTTGGTTTTTACAAACGATATTTCTGGCAGAAAAACCATGAAGGCTAACTTCTCCAGTGTGCGCCATGCTGTTGGGAGAAGTTAGACTTTCTCCCAGAAATCTTCAATAGTAATAGTTGTATAAAGAGCGACACAATATGTCTACAGAGGAGATAATGTGGATGAATGGCTCAAACACAGGACTCTTAAGCATAAGACTGGGGTTTGTGTCTTGTAAGAAACCCAAATTCGATGTTGATGCATCATTTTTTGACTTAGGTGACTTATTTTCTTTCCTTTTTTTGTTGCAGTTAGGGTGGGGTTTTGAATGAATTGGCTTTCCATAACCCTCCAGAGATCCAAAATAGCAGATGACAATTAGGCAAGTATCTTAGGAAAGAAAATGGGTGGGTGGACACCCAGATTGGGTTGAGAGAGAGAGAGAATTATTATTATTATTATTATTATTATTATTATTATTATTATTATTATTATTATTATTATTATTATTATATGAATAGTAGCAATAATAGCAGTAATAATAATAGAAATGTGACTAATTTCAATAATATTAGTAATAGTAGCAGGGGCGTCAAGCAGGACAACAGCAGCAGGCGCAACCGCAATCCATGTGCAACCACAATCCATGTGCAACCGCAATCCATGGGAAACCTGTGAGACCAGAAAGCATATCAAACTCTGGAGGAGATGCCAAGTTAGTAACATGCATTAATGGGATAGGAATGCATACAGATGGTGAGAGAGAGGAGGAGAGGAGTTCAGTGTATCATGGGATTTTAAATGATATTCTGGATTGTACAGGGAACCAGTGCAGAGAAGCTAATGTAGGAGAAATTCTCTTTTTCTAGTTCCTGTCAGTACACGTGCTGCAGCATTCTGGATCAACTGGAGAATCTTAAAGGACTTATTGGTGCAGCCTGATAATAAGGAATTGCAAAAATCTAGCCTAGAAATAACAAATGCATGGACTGTTTTTTCTGCATCTTTTTTGAGACCGGATTTACACAGGTGAAAGGCAGTCCTTGTAGTTTGTTTTTATGTGGGAGTTGAAGGATGTATCCTGATCAAAGATAACTCGAAGATTTCTTACGGTGGTGCTGTAATTTTGTTTATTTGGTCTATTCTGTACACGCGACTATCTATTTCATGTCTGTCCGTCCTGGAGAGGCATCTCTCCTCTGTCGCTCTTGCTGAGTTTTTCCTCCAAATTAAGGGTCTAAATATAGAGGGTGTCATATTCTGTACAGATTGTAAAGCCCCTTGAGGCAAATTTGTCATTTGTGGGATAGCAGGGGCCGTCAACTGCACACTCAAAAATTGATTGGAGTGAGTCACCTACTGGTTTGACATTTTTTTTTATCACTTTTCTACTGTGACTGCACTACATACTTTTAAACTGCATAGAAGTGGTAAATAGTTTTAAACTAGGACAGAGTTTCAGTCCATTTTCTCCTTTACCTTTGTCTCTCATTATCCTGTCTCATGCACACTTTGTTTCTCACTTTGTCTTTCTCTTCACCACTTTGAAAACCTGAGGCATGTCTTGTTCTGTTTTGTTTCACACTGCTTATCCTTGCAGTGCTAATTATCTCCTTTCGTCCTTCTCTGCTCTTCTCTTCCTCAGTGAATCAGTGGCTCCTGAAGTAGAAGATAAAAAAGATGTCAAGCTGCAGGGCCATGAGAGGAGAGGCAGAATTCATTCAAGTCTAATTCACACTGCCAAACCGAGCCGAGCCTGCTGTTTGACCTGAACTGAATGGGAGGCAAACGCGTTGTGCTTTACTTAAGACATCTTAACTACACTGATCTCAGCTGCTCAGCTGACCGAACTCCAAACAATCTTCTGTGCTGGCCTCCCACACATGTACAATGTAAACACAGCTCATGTGGGCCAGCACAGCGAGGGTATTGACCAGACTTTGAGTCCAAAGTCTACTCCCTTCTGTGTTTTTATTTGTTGTGTTAACTCACAAAGACTGGAGATGTAAAGACACTCAATCATTTTCTTTGGCAGGTTTTCAGACGGATAGATGTTATTTAAAAACTAGTATACTAGTATACATAGAGTATACTCCGTTTGCCTGCTCGTTCATGCCTACGCAAGGGAAATTATGGAAATGATCATCCATCAACTGGAGGTATTATTACATTTCCATTGATGGTCTGAACTCCTACAGAAAAGAAACACCCAACTGTGGTTTGATGAGAGATACAAAAAAATCAGCTGGGTGTGATATCACGTAGTAACTAAAGAAGGTAATTTTCAAAGATAATTTGAAATGTGTGAATTTCAGTCTACATAGCTGAAGGGCGAGACAAAGAGAGGGAGAGACTGCAACTCTAACATTTTACAGTCCTGAACAGATTTATGTAACTGAAGATTGGAAAGGTATAGGTCAATCATTTTGCATGATTTTACAATAGTTCACTTGTCTTTAAGTTAACTTATTTGATTAAAAAGTGATGACAGAACTAAGCTGGCATCATGTCCCTGCTTTGCACAGCAACATAAAGGGTCGGCCTCCCTTTTACAATGACAACAGCCAACACACTCACCATACCGGTTGCGGAACGGCTGGGGAACGGCTCCGGAACGGCGGCGGCGGAGTCATTAGGTTTCCATTAAAGCTAAAAAATTTCACTTTATGAGGTTTTTTAACATTAATATGCGTTCCCCCAGCCTGCCTATGGTCCCCCAGTGGCTAGAAATGGCGATAGGTGTAAACCAAGCTCTGGGTATCCTGCTCTGCCTTTGAGAAAATGAAAGCTCAGATGGGCCGATCTGGAATCTTGCTCCGTATGAGATCATAAGGAGCAAGGTTACCTCCCCTTTTCTGCCCGCCCATGAGAAAGAGAGAGACATCATGGCTTTCAAACGAGCAAAGTGGCAGTTGGTCAAGGCCACACCCCCACCCTCCACCTTGCCCCCCCCTCTCTCCTCCTCAATAGCTACAGCCACAGAAATGGCACATCCTAAGGAAAGATATTTGTGGGACTGGCTCTAGTGGCTGTAATTCTGCACCAAGGCTAAAATTCGTTATTAGATACAGTATTAGGGGGGCACTAAGGTCTGTATAAAAGCATCCAAAGAGCACCATGTCATGGGACCTTTAAAGTCAATTTGTGTATTTCCACTGACTGCAGAACGGCTGCGTTCCAACTCCGGCACAGCTCCGGTGGTCTGCAGCCCTCCGGAGCAGATACGCAGAGCTTCTATTTTTGCCGGACGCTGGAGAGCTCCGCAGCAATTCAGCACAATTCAGAAAGTGCGGGACAGGAAGTCGAGCACAGAAACAAAATAAAACATCCAGTTAATTTTCAAAGTAAAATACACCATGCTCACGGCGGATCATATTTCCCTGCACTACACCTTGAAAACACAGCTCAGAGTTGTTTCCCCTCTACTCCTCTGGATGGAAACTAACTGCTGTTGGTTTTGTGGTTCTATTCTACGTGAATTCGCGAGACCTCGTGGGTCCTCGTGACTACAGCTGTCAGTCATGGCCGCAGCCGTACCGCAACAAATCCGGACCTAGTGGTATTGACGGACGGCAGAGCACGCAGCCGTTCCGCAGCGGAACCGGTCCGCAGCCGTTCCACAATCGGTCGGAATGAGGAGCACAAGTAATGGATGAAGCTGCAGTGACGTCACCCGTTGGTGTGTAGACTTCCTTTTTGAAGCCTCCAGTTTGGCAATTTGACCGTCGCCATCTTGTTTTTGTTTTTTCAAAACCGGACGTGATGATTTTTGGACGAGAGGGTGGAGCTGGGGTGGATGACGCGGACAAGCCACTGTTGTTCATGATTGCAGTGACACTGCGCTAAGCTAAATGATAAAGAGGGAAAGTTGCAGATTTTCAACCCTTCTGAAAGCGAGTCATCCAGTGGAGATTTACCGGCGGGTAAAAACGGACCTCTGGGTACTGGCGCCATTCATCTGCATGTACGGCAATACATAAAATTGGCAAACTTTCCCTTAAGTTACCAGCTAACGCTAGCGATAGCTAGCTAGCTTGGTTGGGAGAACGTTGAACAAGACATTTTTAGGTGAACAAAATGTTCCAATTTACTTTGATGAAGTAAAAACACATAGTGAGAGGGTAAAAGCTTAAGATGAAAACGGACAAACACCCAAAAACAAATTCACGGCTATTTAAATGTACACAGTTACCTATAGACTTCTATAGAAACAGACTTCTTTTTGCAAACAGTGGAGTCGCCCCCTGCTGGAAATTATATAGAATGCAGGTTTAAGTTTCACTTTTCAGACCTTGTGGCTCCGTCCCATTATTATTTCAGTCTATGCTCACCAAACATGTTCAAACTAAATTGTTCGTATTAAGGTCTAATTCATGATCATTATGGAGCTATAGTAAGAGATACTCTGAGTCGAAAACTAAATGCACAATAGATAAGTGTAAGGAATGGATTACTGTATGTCTGTCTTCTGTAGCGTAAACGGCAATTGTTAGCATGCCCAGTTCAGTTCAACCGTCTTAACTTTCTACCTATAAGTAACCTAGCGTCATCTCCAAAGGCAAGGGGCATGTCATTAGCTAATTACATGACGTTATGCGGTTACAGATTATGTCAGAAATACTTGACATCAGGACTTGATCATCCACTCTATATGTGCCATGAAAGAACAGAAAGCTTGACGTAGTCATGTTGATGCAACAACAGAGTTGCTGTCATTACTTAGAATTCTTCACGGGGGAGACAGAAACTACACACTAAGCGAGAGGAGCCAGCGTGGATGTTAGACCAAGAGTTAAGCAGTAAAAGAAGCCAGACAAAGCATCATGTGTGACGTTATTAGCACCACTTATCATTGAAAATAGCTTCTTGGCGCAAGAACTGAGTTGTGTCGAAATACTTTTTTCACCATGAAAGCGTGAGCGCAGTTGCCAAAATTGTGATATTGTAAAAGAGAGAACCTGTTAAACACATTGTGTGTAATGTAAAAATGTGATAATTCAAGAAGGTTATAAAAAAGTGTCACTTTCTGTTTTCCTTCTCAATTTTCTACTTGTTGTCAACATTGAAATCTAGTGTCACTCAACCTTAATGTCACTCCTGGAGGAGTAAAGAGGGAAGGTGCACACACACATACGTTCATGTTATTACATATTCTTTTTAAATAAATATTAATTTAGAGAAGTTGCCATGACTTGTCTTTCTAAATATATATAATTGGTCAGTTTTACTAGAAACAGATGTCACTGATAGCAGCCACCAACTGGGACTATCAAAGCAAATAAGTATTTGAATTGTAAAGGACAATTCTGGCACAAAACAAACCTAGGGGTTAATAACAGATGTGTACCCACTCTGTCGCTCTCTGGGACATGTGTCCATGCTAATTGTGTTTGTAGCTTGAAACAAGCTAGCACAGACCGCTGATTAGCTTACAACGCTAGTATTCGGGGCACAGGGAAAGTAAAAACAAATCGCTATTTATACCACTAAAAAGGCTCAAAATATCACCACACTTCAACGGTAGTATAATGAGGGTCCCTAAATGTTAACCGAAGCATTTAGAACTTTATAAGTGTACAGACAGTTTATTAAAAAGACAGATTATAAAGACAGCCACGTTCTTGTGTACAGGCGGCCGCCGTCTTGGGAGCTACTGTCTTCCTAAACTATCTTTTTAAAAAACTGTCTGTACACCGGAATTGTCCTTTAACAGCCACTGAATACTTAATATTGAAATATTTTACTTTGAAAACCATATCTGAATTTATTTGTTCTGAATTTACCTCTTTGAAAATATGACATTTCTTGATTTGCAAATTCAAAAGCTGAATTTGAATATACAGAGTTTGAAATGGTCACAAATTCAGATCCAAAAATTCAGAACAAATAAATTCAGATACATGGTTTTTGAAGTCAAATATTTAAATATTAAGTATCCCATGGCTGTTAATAATCAAATATTATTAAACTTATATACTAATATACTATATTGCTATACAAAATATATTTGCTTCCATAGTTAGAGTCCTCAGAGTCCTGTCTGGATGCATGCATCTGAGGAGGCTCCGGGTGTCTGAAGGCTAAGGGCGTTTTCAAACCTATAGCTGGTTTAATTTGGTCTGAATCAGTTGATGAGTTTGTAAACTTGGAGCAATTTCAAAATTTTCAATGTAACATGGAAAAATCCATGGAAAAGTCGTTCACTCCTTTTATTTGTCGGATGTTTCTGGGGCGAGAGCAAGAAAGTAAATATAGGAAGAAGGTTCTGTGTTCTGGAATAGTGCATATTTCTCGCATTTCCATGGTCAAAGCAGCTAATTTCATTTAAATAATTAGACATTGTTTGACATTGTCTACTCTGCTCACCGAGACGTCACTCCGCTCTGCCGGCATCTGTCTCCAACTTTAGCGGCGGCTGGTTTGACCACGGAGATGCGAGTGACGGACGGCGGGCTTAACTGCTGTCTAATTCTGTGAGAGAAACATTGCAATCTGTTACAGTTTGCCTGCTCTGCTGCATGGCAGATTGCTAAGTACACCTGACTACAGGAGACATTTAGCTCAGACTTGTGGAGTACACATATAGTTGGTGCTGTTCGAGGTCGGATCACGTTCTTACCACAAACGAACCGCTCCAGAGTTCGATTGTAAGCGTACCGAGACCACCTCATCAAGCAGGTCTCGATACGCTTGTTTGGTCCGCTTATGGTACGCACCTGAGTGTGATTGCCGCGTTCTCACCTGCCCAAACGAACCGCACAAGCGGGGCAAACAAACTCTAGAGCAATTCAACCGAACTAAACGAGGCAGGTGTGAAAGCGTCCTAAGAAAAGGACTCATAAAGGACTTATATAGATATAGACTCCATCAGTCTGAACCAAAGGTGTTCAAGACCGAGTCCAAGTCTGAGTCACTAAAGAAGAGTCCGAGTCCGACTCCATCACTGCATATTACACATAAAATGAGTCAGAAACTTCATCCAACTTCCGAGTCCTGTTTCATGAATGCTCAAGTCCAAGTCCAAGTCTTCAAGTTCAGGACTCGAGTACTCCATCACTGATTACACGTGATTCTGCACTGTATAAAAGGGAAATTATTGCTCTCAAGTTTCTGGGATATTTTTATCCATGCATGTTGTGCCTGATCAGATCTGTGCTGTGATACATATATATTTAAGTATAACTGAGACTCGTCGAGTCTGTTCAATTATTCATCAAAGTGGAGATTGACATTAAGTTTTTCCAAATAAAAAATGTATGTTTTTCTCTGGTCTGAACTATAACCCAAATAATGTGTAAATGTGACTGAAAAACGAGTGGTGTTATTTCAGATAACTAAGGTCTATACACCACAAACTCTGAATATGAGTGTAGAACTGAATAAAGTTGGTTAAAAGATGTCCACGTTATCTGATGATAATGTATGGTTAATGTTGCCAATAAGCAGCACAGTGACATGAATAATAGGGGTGTGAATCTTCACTGGTCTCACGATTCGATTATTCGATTATTCTGTCAACGATTTGAATCGACTCAATATCATGATGCATCACGATGCGTCCCCTCCTCAATATTATTATATATTGCTACATCAACAAAGTCAAGCCGTCAGAAGTCTGAACACAGCAGACAACAGACAAAAGGCAGAAACAAAAAAAGCAGCAAGTGAAAAATTAACAAGTAACATCAGTAGGCAATAATCGATTATGGTCTGTCGATGCATCAATGCAGACTCGTCCAGGTCCAATGCAATGAATAATTTCAACACTCCTAATGAATAATGCAATCTCCATTCTGTTGTGCAGTGACAACTGCTGCTGCTGTATAACTTTTGTCTTCTTGGTAAATAATCAGCAGCTGGTAATAAACTCAACTCTCCCCATCAGGGAATCCAACCCCGGTCTTTCTAGCATGGTGGAGATGGCGCAGTGGATATGACACATGCCTTTGGTGTGGGACATATGGGTTAAATTCCCACTGCGATACATCAACCAATGTGTCCCTGAGCAAGACACTTAACCCATAGCTGTTCAAGAGGCGTGCAACCTCTGAAATATATAGCAATTGTAAGTCGCTTTGAAAAGCGACTAATGTAATGTCTAGCGGCACCTGGAAATTCTATAGCTTAAACACCCTAAACTGATTGTTATGACCCCCACAAAAGAGGTCTAACATAATTAAAAGATTCAAGGATAGCAGAAAAATAACATTGGATTTATTTTTTAATATTAATGACCAATGATTTGATCTAAGATAGATTTGAAAAATTACATAAATTAAGTAATTAAGTAATTTATGGATGGACGGATGGATGGATAGATGGATAGATAGATAGATAGATAGATAGATAGATAGATAGATAGATAGATAGATGGATAGATAGATAGATAGATAGATAGATAGATAGATAGATAGATAGATAGATAGATGGATAGATAGACGGATAGATAGATGGATAGATAGATAGATAGATGGATAGATAGACGGATAGATAGATAGATAGATAGATAGATAGATAGATAGATAGATAGATAGATGGATAGATAGATGGATAGATAGATAGATAGATAGATAGATGGATAGATAGATAGATAGATAGATAGATAGATAGATAGATAGATAGATAGATAGATAGATAGATAGATAGATAGATAGATAGATAGATAGACGGATAGATAGATGGATAGATAGATAGATGGATAGATAGATAGATAGATAGATAGATAGATAGATAGATAGATAGATAGATAGATAGACAATTAATCTGTTGCAATTTTTAAACAGCCTAGGGCATAGTCTACTTTTGATTCTATTTAATTTGTTTGACTTAAGCTGTCACTACTTAGTTTATTTATTTTAAGAGATTCATTTCGTAAATTTGATTCAGGATTTGTTTTAAAAATCTAATTAAAAAACATTATTAATTTGTTGGTTGTTATTTAAGATTAAATACAATTCCAGTTGCACTTTCAATAAGAGGACACATCTGCCTTTTTGCACAGTTTATTTAAATGAAGGAATACATTTCAGTCATTGGTCTGCAGCTCATTCTGTTAAAACAAAATGTGAGGAAATCGTATCGTGAACTCAAAATCGTGAATCGTACCGAGTTGTGAGTTGAGTGTATCGCTACATCCCATATAGATAGATAGATAGAGAGATAAGAAAGAGTAGGTAGCTAGATTGTTTCAAGAGCCCAACTCAAAATTGAAAAAAATGCAATAGAAAATTTCTTCTCGCAAGCGGGCTGCTCTTAGCTCAACGCCACACCTGCGCCTATATATCAAGGCAGCAGCAAGCTTTGTCAATGTTACATAAGCATGTGCCATTACACCAGCTGCACCCCTATTTTCCTACAGTTTTTGTGACTGATGGGAACAACAATCATTGAAATTGGCCCAGTATTAAGCAAGATCGTTGTAGTCGGCAGGGGTGAAACAAGCTATAAGGTAGGTTAATGGGGCAATTGTCCAACTTGTATTAACCTTCAATCATAAATGATAAATGATAGAACATCATACTTTATAAACTACATGTGTTTTGTGCGTCAGATGAATGTAGCGGAGTAAAAAGTACAATATTTCTCTCTGAAATGTAGCGGAGTAGAGGTAGAAAGTGGCATGAAAAGAAAAGACTCAAGTAAAGTACAAGTACCTCAAATTTGTACTTATGTAGAGTACTTGAGTGAATGTACTTAGTTACATTATTATTATTGTTATTGATATGATAAAAGCATCTAAATCGTTAGTGGTGTTAACTGAACCATCATGGCGCATCATCACCAATGGAGCACACTACGCAGTGAATGGTTAGGTTTCTATAATATCTTGACATTTTAAATGAAATGGATGACTCATTCAGGCACTCACTTCTGTTGTCAAGTAGACCAAGCATATCCATGTATGGATATGACATTGAAAATAAAGAATACATACTGTAGTGTTATATATCCAAAGAAAGTATGACCCTCAGCCTGCAGTCCAAACAGTAGAAAGGCCAGTCAGGAACTTAGGAATTAAACTACAGGTTTCCCAAAAGATTAATTTATGTTACCTAAAGGCCCGGTTGCTTTTACCTCCCTCTGAAAATTGGCTACTGTGGCTATTAACAAACAAATTACCAGCACTGCTACTATTATCATAGTCATAGTTCTATTATCTGTATTCTTACAAATTGCCACTGTTCATGATGCCAACCGTTAAAATTATTATTAATCATATTTCTGTATATCTGTATCTGTGTCTCTGTGTTCTAGTCATATCCATGACATTCCACTTACGGGATTGCTCCGTTGCCGCTGGAAATTCCCCTGGATGTATTTCATTTTGGCCGGATGTCCTTTACCTTCATCTTTCTTTGTGTTGTAATTCTAAACTCCGGTGGATTTCTGAGGACTATGGTTAACTGCTCCTCAGATCTCTGCAGGGTAGATCTCTGCAGACAGCTAGCTAGACAGATGTCCAGTCTGAGTTTTCTGTCAACGAGCACATGTTCCACCAAAACAAGTTCCTTCCTGAGGCTATTTTGCAGCAGCACCATTGCTCCGTGAGACCATTGGGATTGGTTTAAAATATGACAATAAACCACATCACATTTTTCTCCCATCCCGGAATGCTGTATGGACTAGCCAGACCATCCTCCGCCAGTGCTCGAATTACGTGGAAAGCAACAAAGTCAAAAATCTGAGGGGGTCTCATATCGGAAGGTCTCTGCCATATGTGGCATTGTAATTTCATCTTAAACAACGCTCATTATCCATCCCTGTCCGGTCTCTTACCATTAAAGACGTTAAATTAAAATATAAAATATAGGCTACTACGGGACGTAGACTTAGCCTACCCTACGCTCATGAACACAGCATGACTGCACTTCACCACCACACCACTAGGCTATGTGATCAAACTGCATAGGCTACGATCGATTTGACAGCACTCGCAAGTCCGAAGAAGTCACCTTGCTTTTAGCTTAATGTGCTTTTGAGGTAAATACCACCAATACATTTTAAATAAATAAATCTGTAGCTATCCTCTGCCATTCAGAGCTCCAGAAAAGTTCCCAGATATTTTTCACCTGTCAGCAATACAATGCAATCTCTGATGGCGGAATATTCAGTGAATAGGCTTCCCGACATCTCAGTGCAAATTCCAAAATTGTTCGTCTATTTATTTCCACGGTTCAACACACGAGACGACTGAACACCCAGGCGTTGTTATCACTACGTGTACATTATAAGACTAGAACATCTGGCTGTGCAATGGCTTTATTAATTTCTGCCAGTTAGTGCATTTTCCCTGTGTATAAGTTAAAGACTACATGCATTACTGTGTGTTTGACACTGAGGATATCTGAGACGGTGGTCTGGTTCAAATGAGTTTTTTTTTATTTCATTGTGAAATTGAAAATGACACTCAGACTAAATTGTTTAGTCTATTTCTTTGTATTGCAAAATTGAAATGAAATATGGACTATTACGATCAATAATATGTTGAAATTAATTAAAAGGAATCCATTTCTGTAAAAAGAAAAAAATCTCTGTCTGTTGTGTGCGTGGGTCAAGTTATAGCCTAGGTCTACCGTGCGCATATACTGCGCAAATGCCACCCGCGCCTAGACTATTTAATTGTATAGCCTTGTTAGGCTATGTGCCAGGTGCAGGGAGAGACCCCCTTATAGACAAAAAGATAATTTGAGCACTGTCCTCCGCAGCGCAGTGGAGGAAGGTTTGGCAATGCAAGATTAGGTCTCTGTAAATTATAAAGTGTGGTCTAGACATACTCCATCTGTAAAGTGTCCCTAGATAACTTCTGTTATGATTTGGCAATATGAACACAATCAAAATGAAATTGAATTGGATTGAAATAACCAGATAACATGTCAGAATAGTGAAAACATTATGGAACAAAATGTCGAACAGAAAATAACACTAGCACCGTTACAGAAACATGCATAAGCAGAGACTGGTGATAAACCTGATGCTCCGGTACATGCTGGGAGGCTTTCCACTACTGTATACCTAACCCCCGGGGCGCCACAGCTTTAAGGAGACAGATAGTACAATTTCCATCAGAGATCAAACTTTCAGGTGTGCAGCATGCCTTCTAAACTTGAATCTTAAGTGTAGTTTGCAACCCAATTAAACAAAATTACCAACAATATCACAAAACAAGTGGACTGGAGACTCCTACAGTACAGCTATTATGCAACATGACTCCACACAAATTGCAACAGAAACTCTTTCAACTGATCTAGCTTCATAAATGTATCCTCTATAACATATAAAAAGTCCTTAGAAATCCAAATGGTGGAAAATGGCTGAAATCGGTGATGCCAATTTCCCATTGCAGCCTGTGTTAACACAACAGGTGAATAGGGAAAATATTTTTCTGAACTTGTATCTTTAATTATGCAAATGAGGCATTGTCTAATTAAATATGTGCAAATAGAGGAGACTTTTTATGAGTAACAAACACACAGATTTTCTGTTGCAATTTGTGGGAGATTCACCCATTTTTTCTCCCAAACTGCTTGCACTACTAACTAGTATTGTCCATTAAGACTGGTGGCATTGAGCAACATTGGGACTGTTTCCAATCCTCCAAAAAGAATGAACATCGGAGGGAAATGACTAGTTTTAGTCTCTATCACTGTATCCCAGCAGAAAGGTCTGGAGCCAAACACACAGGTCCGCCCTCAACTGTAGGCCTGAACAAGCTATACTGTATTTGACCTAGATCCTCTGGTAAAGACTATGGTGTTTTTTTCTTCCACCGACATGGTCGAGCAACGTGATTTGTCTGCAAAAAGGCATTCCTTATCAAATATTTATCCTCATTTTGAATTCAGAGCTGTAACTGTGAAGCGAAGTCTGTGTGTGTGTGTGAGTGTGTGTGTGTGTGTGTGTGTGTGTGTGTGTGTGTGTGAGTGTGTGTGTGTGTGTGTGTGTGTGTGTGTGTGCGTGTGTGTGTGTGTGTGTGTGCATCTATCAAGATCTCTGCTGGGCTGCATTTTGTCAGATTAAAGCTGTCTGGTTTGGTTTCGGTGTCTATCACAATATTAGCCATGGGAATATCACACTCTCTGCTCTGCCCTGAGGTTAGGACCATGCGGCTTCTCTGGATAGTTCACTCCCTCTGTCTCAGTCTCTCAGTCTCTCCATCCCTTTCTCTTTTTGTGTCTTTCAACCCCTGCATGTCTCTCATACTTTGTTTCCTTCTGACACAACAGTGTGCAGAATGATGAGCAGAAATGTAGACGTCGGTCTGTCTGTCACTATCTGGCTTTTGGTCTATAATGCCAAAAGCCCACACACCTTTTTTTCGTACTTTTGGTCGAACACCTTTGGGGTGAATTTAAGTAATCGGCCCTCGTGTGATCATCTGACACACACACAACCACACACACACACCGTACTCTGTGTTCTTAGTGTTGTACCACTGTAACAGGGTGTAAGCTAATGCTACCTCCAGCTAGCTCCGGTCTGACTGCAAACGGCGCCTGCAAATATGCCAAGGAAATATATTAAACATGCACAGATAACATCTACACAAGAACACAGGTATGGAGCATACGTTAATCTCACTCAAAGGTAATGAGGAGGTCAAAAAGTACGAGGCATCTCCACCGCACTGCTAATTTGAGAGGGGCTGCTAAACTAGGAAGAAAAACAAATGACAACTGTCCTCAATCTGAATGATTACAAGGTGGGACCAACCTTATGGGAGAGCGCTTCACTCATTACACATGGTTTAATGTTCGGTGATGACGTCTGGGTGTAGTGTTCAGTTGTCCATAAACTTTTGGATATGTAGTGTGTTATTTGTCATCTCTCTCACACAGTTTTTTTGTGATTTCACATCTCCTCTCCTCCTACATTTCTCATACTCCCTCGCTCCCTAGTGTCTTCCACACACACACACACACAAACACACACACACACACACACACACACATTTTCTCTCTTCATTTTATCTCCTCTCTCACACATACACCTATTTCTATAAGTCAGGAGAAATGTTCATAACCCTCGTCCCTCTTTCTCTCTCTCTATCAGTGCTTCCTTCACTGTTTTCTGCCTCTTCATCCTCTTCCTATTCTCGTCTTTTCCTCCCTTCCTCTGTTACACTCTCTTTCCTAGATGTGTAAGCATTCAGTGGCAGTACCATCTGATCCTGTAGCCCCCCCCCCCCCCCCCCCCCCCCCCCCACACACACATCCTGCACCCACTCACTCCCCTCCGTCTCACTCCAGCATGCCATTGTATCCTAGCAACCTAACTTTACGAGTACTGTAGTAGCAACATCAGTCTGGCGTCTTGCACGGTGCATTTGAATTCTTATTGGTTGATGGCTAATGGCTTTTCACGTCATCAAATCAGTTCAAGTATTTAGAAAAGTGATCGGTTTTGCTTGCGGCGTCGTTTAATTATTTAACTAGCGACATTTCATCCTGCGTGAATGATGCACGCCTTGAACCAGGCAGCAACAAAAGCATATCCCCTTTGACGTTTTAGCAAAACTAGAGTACACATTTTGAAACTGGCTCGTAATGTCTCAACCAGGCATTTTAACACCATTAACTGCCACCGGATTTAGAACACATAATCCCTCCACCAGCGTTCCACAAAACAAGATCTGGGGATTTGGGGGAACTTTTGAGGTTTAACTACCATAAATGGCCTCCTGACTCGCCAATCAGTGATTCACTAAATGCTCCGAGGGGTGTCTGAACGTGTGTCACGCAAAAAGCAAGCAAACTCCATTTCCTTTACATAAATGGGTGGTTATAAAAGGAGCATCAAACACTTCATTTCATGTTTGTACATGTATTTGTATATGTATGAAAAGTATAGCTGTTAATGAAATGTAGTGGTGTAGAAAATACAATATTTCTCTCTGAAAATGTAGTGTCGCAAAAGTATAAAAAGGGATGAAATGTAAACGCGCAGGTAAAGTACAAGTAACTCAAAACAGGTAGTTAAAGATGCAGAAGGTAAGAATTATAAAACTAACTTTCTGTCATAATTATTTGCTCCTCTGGCACCACCTACAGCCTGTAGTGTGATTTGAAAAAATCCACCGCTCCCTGTTCAGATGCACCAATCAGGACCAGGGGGTCAATGACTGCTGATGCACACACATTCATTCTCCCTTGTGGGGGGAGGGGCTTAGGAGACAGTTTGGGCTTTTGAAGTTTAAACTGGTTGTCAACACTGGCTACTAAAAATCTGGAGGTTACTCTTTACAACCCATGGACAAAAACTAAAAAACATCCTTCGGAAACCTTTAAAACGTAGCCCAATTCCACGTTACAACCACGGACCTGGCAACTCAGCAAAAGCCACCGCAACAACACGAACGTGCGCTGCAAGGTAAGAAGGATACATGCATATTTTGAGCCCCCCTTTTTTTTAATCTCCCTTTGCCGGGGAGTGGGTTGTCGCTCATGTTGGGGGGAGGGGGAGAATTTGACATTTGAATTTACGTCTTCAGTATGAACTAGGGCTGCACAATATATTGTTTTTATATCGTCATCCCGCATATACACATCGCAAAAGGCTGAGAAATATCGCAAAAGACGCACAGAGATTTTTTGGGTTATAGTTGAAATAAAATATCGGTAGAACACTACACTTTAAAATGTAACTGTCGTTTTTTAGTGGTGTCTTTTATGTTCATTTCAATGTCAAGTTTTTTGAATGAATGACGTAAATTATTTCCTTTCGTTTTTTTTTTAATTCAACAAGCAATTTGTTGTATTTCTTTCAGAATACTGAAAGCAAGCGGCATGGCAAAACCGAGTCCACTTGATTCTGTTTATTTATCGCAAGTAATATCGTTATCGCGATATTCAACATTATCACATATCGCATATTTTCCTCATATCGTGCAGCCCTAGTATAAACCAATAGGCTTCAGGCTGAGTGCCAAAGTACTGAAAGACAGATTGACACAATGTTGGCTTTTGACAAAAAGACAAATATAGAATGCCAACCTTATCCCTTGAGGGGGGGGGGGAACTGAAACAACCTCTAGGTTAACCAAAACCGTGCTTTTTATTTTCTCCTGGAAACCCAAATAGAGGAGGAAAACAATTTTTCACAACCTTATCATCACTGCAAGACGAGACAGGAACAGAAGCTGGATGACACACCCGCTTGGTTTTCACAGCACGTATTAGAACGCTCACCTGTTACCACCGAGCTCTGTCTGCAGGCTCAACCTTGTTTTCATGAGAACGTGCAATGCTGTCAGCTGGACATGTCTATGAGATAGATGTCTATGTATTGCTACATTATTGCTCTCATTCTCCGTACTGTTCCAAGGGTTCAGACTGTGGAGGAGTAAACGGACATTATTGAAAGCCCACTTGATATAAGTATAGCCATGAGGAGGAGGCAGAGCATACATCTTTTAATTACACACACACACACACACACACACACACACACACACACACACACACACACACACACACACACACACATACACACACACACACACACAAATCACAATCTATTTGAATAAAAGGTTGTTGTACCGGGCTTTCAGACTTGAGATTGTGCCATCTCTATAAAATACCTGGCATGATGTGCATTTTAAACCCTACTAAGATACATGCCAGACATACAGCAGGAAGAAAACTCCCATTGATCAGAGAAGAAAAGACCCTGTGCAGAGGAAGAACGTTGGATGTGAATTATTGAACAACGTCCGACAGCGGAATGTCTGAGTATTCACTTTGAAAAAAGGACAACAAGGCTACACACAACACACACACACACACACACACACACACACACACACACACACACACACACACACACACACACACACACACACACACACAGACAGATACCTGTATGCCTAGACAAACAGTCTCTGTGCAGAGTCGTACACAGATTTATACCATTTACCCATCCATCCATCATCATAACACATTTATTCTCATCCTTAAAGGGGAACTATGCAGTTTTTTTAATCATTGGAATGGTTATATGACTTTTTTTCGAGTTGAATGGTGGTCATCTTGCTTCCCCCCTAGCGCCTGTGCCGCCGCCGGCCTCAGCGTCAGGAAGTATGGCGTGATATCAGGTCTCGTAATGTAACGAATTGCTTCACGGCACTGCACACATACGCCCATTCAGGAACCAGCTAACTAGGTAGGGATGGAGTTTTTCCATTGACATATATATATATATATATATATATATAATTGACCAACAGATCCCGTTGCTCTGGATGGAGACCAGTGAAGGATATTAGAAGCACTTTTCCGGTGATGGCTAGCGTTACTGCTCAGCCTCCAACTGAGAGAGACGACGTAGATGTGACGTGAGCAACCTGTCTGAAAGTTGGAAGTCTTCTGGTAGCTGTGCCAAGAAAAATCTCAATCATTCCCAATATTGCAGAAACGGAGAGCGTAGGTATATGTAAGGAGATAACATAGGCACAGGCTAATTATTGCTAACTAAAATGCTAGTTAACATTAGTAATTCAACTTAAACAGCTAATGTAAGTCGAAACTGCCTGCACGCTTCTCCTGTACTGTACGGTAATTTCTCTACTATGCGACAGTAAGTCGCGTGGTTATGACACAATCGTTAGCCTATTTTTACAAAAACGTCTGCTACGGAGCCATAACGTGAGGTACAAGGTAATGGAGCCTTTTATACATTGTCGTGTTTCTTTAGAAATAAACAATGGACAAATAGAGTCTTTAAACGCCTCAGATGTAAAGTTATTCACTGTCAAAGTGGCGCCAAAATGAATGGCAGTCAATGGAATGCTAACGGGAGATGATGGCTTTGTAGCATAAAAATGGCGCCATAGGGTCTTCGCGGACCGAGGAGAAGCTTACCCCCTTGAGTTTTTCACACTATCGTCATGGCCGAGCCGGCTAAAAAGAAGCAGAAAGCTAGGAAAGCATTGTCGGAGGAACAGAGAAAGAGGAAAACAGCAGACTGATCGAGGGAGGAGTCAGACACGAGTAAACATAGGAGCTGCCAAATATCTATTCTGAAGCTGCAGGGGGAGCTCTATAGAGAAACCTGCCAGCAAAAACCGAGACACTGAGGTCATGTCCTCTGTATTTTTATGTGGATTTTGTGGTTCTAGCAACATGAGTGCAATTAAATTCTACAGTTGAAGAAGTACACTCGGTTGGTGTTTTTTAGACAGATTTTAGTATTTATAGACTCAGCATATCTAAATGTGACTACTAAAGGGTCAAATATTAAATGACTTTGTATTTCCTAACCAGGAATTGTATTCCCGGCAGTATTTAGCAAATTACACAGTTATTTCCAACATAAAGGTGCTTTATTTTATGTGCCAAAACTTGGCATGAGAGACTATACTTGTGCAGAGGCAGAGACAGACCCAGATCAGCCCAAACATTGTGGGGGTCAGCTATTTGCACTATTTTTGAAGTCACTGAGATAATAAATTGCCGAAAAATATGTACATCATTTGGGAAAATATGATAGTCGCCAAGGAAAAGAATCATCCTGTAGGACCTACATCCTGTTTTGTTTGTAATTGTTCTCCAAATTTCTTCATCATTCTGAAACCAGAACACAACCTTTGTTGAGGATGACTTATTTGCAATCCTGCCACCTAAAACGGGGCAAAAAATTACATAACATAGGTAGGGAAGGAATTTGGCTAAAACAGCATTACTAATCTCCACCCCGGTACCTATGTACTGTATAAAAATCAGATAAGACAAAACCATTCAGAAATATAGGAGACAGGTCGCAACAAGACATCTGTCGGCAACAATCTAATAATAATAATGAAGTCATTTCATATTCCAACTTTTTCAGCCAATCTTTTTCTTAAATAATAATATATCGGAAATGAAAAGAAATCTGAAATAATAAATCTTTTTTTTTTATATGTGAATGTGTATATCTTTGAGTCTGTCTGTATTTGGGCATATGGTTTTAACTGTAATTCACAGCTAGAAAGGAGCGTCTGCAGAAATAGTGATGCTAATTTGCTGCCATCTAGTGGGTACTTTGTCGTCACTGTAAGCTTGCTGCTGACTAGGAGACAGAATCATTCATAGTAAAAATAAAAAAATTAAAAAAATCCATTCCTCTTTTTACAGTTGTATTTGTGTTTAGTTTCTTTATTTCCATCTTTCCTAGCAGTTAGGCTAGATTTTAGATGTATTGTCCCAGAGCTAGTTCTAACATTAATAGGAATAAAAAAAAAAGTGCAAATAAACACTGCAGTGTCAGATATTAGTACAACAAGACCTCACTAAACAGAAATAATACTTCTTAGCAAGTGCAACCCTGCTCCTAAGGATAACTCTCTTGATGATTATGATATTAAAGAAATATCATCAAACACATTTGCTTAAAAACTAATAGCCTACAGAACTATATAAACACACAAAGGGTGATGCATACCATTATGTCACAGTTAACTGTGATCAGTATTTCTGATAAATGTATTTAAAATATGCATTTGAATTACAAAATAAGATTCGGCAAGACATTTCAATAATAAGAAATTCCCGACAGCCCCTGAATACAGCATGTTTCCGCGCCATGACCCGGATGAAGTTCCGCTCAACTTTATATCCCACAATTCCTTTCTGCGTCTTCCTCTTTCCCTACTGCAGCCATGTCTAAGAGAGGTATGAAACCCATCTTGTAAAATCCACATTCATCTGCTGTTTTCTACTCCCCGCCAGCTCTTAAAATGTCGTTCGTGTGTTAGAGAGTAGGAAAGACAACACATATACGTGATTCGTTTTAAATTCATGCAAACAGTTTAGTATTTCTTAACGATAGCGTTTTCTCTGGCTATTTGGCGGAAGCCATGTTTCGCTGTCAGCGCCGTGCAGCCATAAAGCAAGTGAAGCTAGAGGTAGAAAATGTGAATTTGTTGCAAATGTCAGAGTGGTTTACTTGTAATAAGCCTAACGTAACACTATTAAATGAACTGAAACGTAGGGTCATGTGCTGCAAATCATCTAAATAATATGAAATTGGTCGGTCTAGCTTAGGCTGAGCTAGCTAGCTAGGCTGCGCCGGTGCTCGCATGCTAGTGTGAATCGTGGATAGCTGTGGTACCCTTGAAGTTTTAGGTACTGTTAAAGCAAATTAATTTGGTATTAGGCAGGGGCAGTCATTTTTTATTTGTCAAATCTCAAGCTATGGTCAATGAACGTCAGTAAGTCGTTTACTTAACTAAACATGTTTCCACTTAGCCGTAGCGGTAACGTTAAAGTAATGTAAAGTTGTGGTCATCTGACAGCATATTTCTGTCAAATGACTTCCAATATCTGCTGCTTAAAGTATGTTTGCAAGACCCTAAGTGCTTTACACAAATGTTCTTAAAACTGACATCTTGTGATAGTTTAAGTTGCAGCATTACAACTTGGTGTTGGTGATTTTAGCTAGGTGCAATGGAACTAGCTAAAGTTACCAATATTGTCGCAGGCTGGAAGCTGGATATTAAAATTTGGTCAATTTTTTTTTTTTTTTATTTATTTTCAGTTTCTTTATGGGCTGAGAAAAGCTCATTTTTTCCTAGCTGAAAGTTGACGTTCTGGAGATATATTTGTTTTGACATTGCATCGATGGTATGTTAACATCTTACATTATATCATACATGATGTGTTAGAATGGCTGCACTTGTTAATCCCGGGGTGTTTGGGCTTGTTGTCAATGTGGTGTTGACTGCTAAAGTGGCACCAAGTGGTGTTGGATCACGTGCTTGACATAAACATGCAAAAAAATAGAAAAAACAACTTTAAGTGTTAATTTGATAAGGTAGGGATTAAAATCGTGTAAACTGGATAATGTAGAGATGGTACTTAAATGTGTTTAACATTATTTTCATTTCTCTCGGGCATAAAATGACCAATTCCTTGACTTTCAAAAATGGTACAAGCGTAACTGATTATTTCAATTGTTCCTGTGTTCTTACAGGACGTGGTGGTTCATCTGGAGCCAAGTTCCGCATCTCACTGGGTCTCCCAGTGGGAGCGGTCATCAACTGCGCGGACAACACAGGTATGCATGCCTCAACTGTTTTTTAATTTTGCTCTGGCTCAAATATTCAACTTTGATATTGTGCAGGTGATATGTAGCTGGAGCCACAAGTTGTCAGTCAACCAGCAGAGATGGCTTAAGGTTACTGCTCCTGTAATCACTGAAGATAAAGCTGTACATGTGGTGTGTTATACATCATGTGGTGGTTAGACCAGCTCTGTGAGAGCTGGTACGTTAGCAAGCAGTTTACTTTATTGAATAAGTTTTAAATGTATTTTCTCGGGAAGTATAACATGTGTCCCGTTTTGTACAATATGTAAGAAATAACACTACATTTTGAGGGAAATTATGCTTAGAATGTGTGCTGCAGAAAACAATCCTTGTATTGCATCAATTTGGTGAATTTCCAAAATGAAAGTCCCCATGGTCGGGTCGATGTTGAATTTTAAGTTTACTGCGTCCTTCCTGATTTGCAAATCAGGTGTATACCTAGCAACATTGCTAGTAAGATATGTATTTTTGGCCAGTCTTTGTTTGGTGTTCTCCCCCTTTGAAAAAGCACTTGCTTTGTCTGCTCAGTGGCTGGGTGAGTTGTCGTAGAAGGGAATATTGACCTCATCACTGTGGGTGAGATGGCAGCCTCACACTGTGGCTGACTGATCTCAATCAGTGATGAGACAAACTAAAGTGCTGTATGCCCCTGCCATTTCTAACAGGCATCAATACTATGTTCTGTAGAAACTTTGTCCCAGTTTCTTCATTTCCCCTTCTCCCATCTTTCCCCTCTTCATGTTTGTTCTCCCTCCATCCTTCAGGTGCCAAGAACCTGTACATCATCTCTGTGAAGGGCATCAAGGGGCGTCTTAACCGTCTGCCTGCTGCAGGAGTGGGTGACATGGTCATGGCCACAGTCAAGAAAGGCAAGCCAGAACTCAGGAAGAAGGGTAAGTGGAAACAACTAGTCTGTGTGCAAGTTACTGTAGTATTGGGTTTAACTCGTATGAACTACTGAGGTGTTTGTTTGGGTGCATGTTAAGTACAGTGAATAGCTCTGCATTGGAAACAGGGTTTGAATGCACAAAGGACGTAACATTTTTACACCTGTATGTGGTGACTAAAGCTGCCTCCATAGGTCACCTGCCACCAGATCAGCTAATGGGAAAATTAAATTGCAATAGCTGGGTTTTAATCAGTAGAGGGCAGTCTCTGTGCATATTTATAACACTGTAGAATTCAAACACTTTGCACTAAAATGCCAAAATTTGGACCTTTGTTCCACGTATAACACTATTAAAAAAAACTCATATACATTGATTTATGGCTGGAAAGAAAGTGGTTTGGGTGTTCAGTTACTCCTTAATGACACTTGAACAGGGTTGAGTTAAAGGGAAAATTCACCACCTTTTTTACGTGGAGTTCCAATCAGTGTTGATGGTAAATGTAGTCAATTGAAGCAATAAATTCCTCGGTGCGTGTGCTATATTTTCTGAGAAAGCTGAGTTCTCATTCGTGTGGAGCTGTGGTGGCACAGCCTTAGGGCTGTTGAAATGAAATCCAGGAGTCAAATATAACACTGCTGAAATTACTGTTCAACTGTTTATCGTATTATAAATGCAGCGTTTCCCCAATTTGTAGAAGCCTGGTGGGCTGCCAAGCCAGAAAGAGCCTCTGCCAGGCCAGAAAAAAAAATGTAATGCCAAAAATAACGCCAAATATCCATTGTTTCTTCTATATTCATTCTGCAGCGGCGCATCGCCATGAACTGCAGCGACCAGAGAATATTTAGTTAGAACGGATCAGTGATAAACTAGCGTGGACAATGACGGCAACAGCCAACAAGCAAAGTTCTTGCTGAAATGTTGACTCAAACGGTACAGATTTTCTTTGTAGATCTTAGTGTTAATGGATTAAGATTCAAATTGTGTTTCACAAAGTTGCATTAGCATTTATTGCATCCAATTGCCATTAAACTTCAGTGTTTGTCATAGAGGTGATAGAGCAGGTAGGTCAGTAGGAAGGCATTTCCCCTTAAAAAAAGCACTTGCTTTGTCTGCTCAGTGGCTGGGTGAGTTGTCGTATAAGGGAATATTGACCTCATCACTGTGGGTGAGATGGCAGCCTCACAGTGGCTGACTGATCTCAATCAGTGATGAGACACCTTTAATCTGCTCAGTACAACTAAAGTCTACGTGATGCGGCCTAAAGTCATAAAGTTCAACCACGAACGCTAGAATCAGAAGTCGCTGAAGAGCCTCCTTTCTTACTCTCCTTATGAGCCGTTACCGAAAATTAATATAATCCAGTGTAAATTTAATCAGCAAATCCTTGTAAACTGGGTTTAATAAGGCTGGTGTGATGGAATTTTTATTTTGTGGTCTATGCAGTACGTCTGAATGTTATTCATAGAACTGGCTGCTACAGGGAGAAGGGCTATTGGACTGAATGTCTGTCTGGAATTGTATCCAATGGTAATAAAATGAATACCAAAGGAATTATTGCTTCAAGTGACTACATTTACCATCAACACTAACTAGACATCCACATAAAAGGTGGTGAATTATCCTGTTGAGTGAATTGGTTCTAATGAAGTACGGTAGTTTTCCAGGTGTTTGTCTTACAACAAGCATAATCTTCAATGTAACATGAGTCTCATTGATGGAAACATAAACATGATATGGCATTGGAGAGAAAGTGGCAGCTGCAATGTCAACTCATTACAGAAATGTCTTCACATTTAGGTCTCTGCATTGGTTTTTAACTCTATATGAGCAGAGTGTGAGGAAGACTTGGAAGCGCAGGCTCTCATTTACAGCTTTATGTGCAGAACGCTGAATAACTCGTACTGCAACACATTACATTAGTTGGGTTAATGCAGTGATTATGGATGTTAGAACAGTATAATCTGGATTAAATTAAAGTGAAATGGTTTCTACTGCCAGTCTGTTTCACTGACCATGTCTCTATTCTCCAGCCAAGTCAGAATGATGGTTAGCACGGGGTTGTGTTCTGTGGCTCTGCCTTAGCTTGAATTAACCACACTCCCTCTGTCCACAGTGCATCCTGCGGTGGTGATACGGCAGCGGAAGTCGTATCGGCGAAAAGATGGTGTGTTTCTCTACTTTGAAGACAACGCAGGTGTCATAGTAAACAACAAAGGAGAAATGAAAGGTGGGTTTGTTTGGATGCCACACAACATGTTTTGGTTCGTCATACTCTCTGTACAGTGTCTGGACAGCAAGGTCATTTACACATGAAAGAATAGATTTGATTATTAGTTTATGTATTTGTGTAATGCCCTCAAGCTCAGAATTAAGAGTAGCTAGATATATTTGTCTTGAGGCATTTTAGATTGTGCTTTCAGTAAAAGCCCCTCGGGTTCTGTCATGTTAGACAGAAATGTTGTGGTAGTTCTTGATTCTTCCCCCCCCCTCTGTAGCTCAGTTCTTGCTAACTAGTGCTGTAGATATGTTAATTAAGATTCAAAATGTATCCAAAGTTTAGTTTTACAAAGTTGCATCAGCGGTTATTTAGGACATTTGCATTTAAACTTCAGTGTTTGTCATAGAGGTGATAGAGCAGGTAGGTCAGTAGGAAGGCATTTCCCCTTAAAAAAAGCACTTGCTTTGTCTGCTCAGTGGCTGGGTGAGTTGTCGTATAAGGGAATATTGACCTCATCACTGTGGGTGAGATGGCAGCCTCACAGTGGCTGACTGATCTCAATCAGTGATGAGACACCTTTAATCTGCTCAGTACAACTAAAGTCTACGTGATGCTCAGATTTTTTTATGTAGTGTATTGCTTTTTAGCTGATTCACCAAGACAACCGTTTGTTAATGGTCTTCTGCAGATATGTGGCTGTGTCTCCCAAAAAAGAAAATAACATTTAATGCATTCAGTAATTAAGTTAACACTACTTGAAGTTTGTCAACTTACCTAGCCCCATTTTAAATTGTTTTATTTTCCTTTACATTAATATTATGTTAATAGTTTCAATTGCAGCAGTCAGTTGTCCGCCCATTTCCTGTATGTATTTAAATGTAGCATGTCGTGTTGTAACCAAAATAACTCTGCTTTCCCTTGTGTCTGCAGGTTCAGCCATCACAGGCCCAGTGGCCAAAGAGTGCGCTGACCTTTGGCCCAGGATTGCCTCCAACGCTGGCAGCATAGCCTGAGCTGCAGCCTGCTCCTTTGTTTGTTTTCAATAAAAACTGTTGGTAATCCAGCCTCATGTCTTGGCGTTTTCATTTACCATTTATGTAGAGGAAACTGTATTTTAAAAGGGAATGTAGTTCAAATTATGAAATGTGAGCTACTGTTCTGTATGGATGGAATAGCTTTAATTCCAGGATATCTGGGCAAATTACCTTCTACAAGCATATTATCCTTGTTGGGATTAACAATGGTAAAGCGCAACAGTTGCACTTAATACAGGTTTTAACCCTAACCCTACCCTTAAATGTATTAACTCACTTTAACGGCTACGGAACTATGGCTTGAGGTTATGGTAAATCTAAATGAAGCACGTGAGCCTTGTTACTTGCGTATTGCTAATATGTACTGTGATTCTTGTGTTCTATGTCCAGACTGTTGGTTGCCACAGTTTCATGTCATACAGGTGCTGGTCCTATAACTAGAATATCATTAAAAAGTTGATTTATTTCAGTAATTCCATTCAAAAAGTGAAACTTGTATAATGTATACATTCATTCCACACAGACATATTTCAAGTGTTTTAATTTTAACTGACAACTAATGAAAACCCCAAATTCAGTATCTGAGAATTAGATCACCTAAGAAAAATAAAGGATTTCTAGAAATGTTGGCCAACTGAAAAGTATGAGCATGTACAGCACTCGATACTTAGTTGGGACTCCTTTTGCCTGAATTACTGCAGCAGTGCGGTGCGGCATGGAGTCAATCAGTCTGGCACTGCTCAGGTGTTATGAGAGCCCAGGTTGCTCTGATAGTGACCTTCAGCTCTTCTGCATTGTTGGGTCTGGCGTATCGCATCTTCCTCTTCACAATACCCCATAGCTTTTCTATAGGGTTAAGGTCAGGCGAGTTTACTGGCCAATTAAGAACAGGGATACCATGGTCTTTAAACCAGGTACTGGTAGCTTAGGCACTGGTAGACCGCTGCCTTGACCTTGGACCTCAGAAAACAGTGGACCAACACCAGCAGATGACATGGCACCCCAAACCATCACTGACTGCAAACTTTACACTGGACTTCAAGCAACGTGGATTCTGTGCCTCTCCTCTCTTCCTCCAGACTCTGGGACCTTGATTTCCAAAGGAAATGCAAAATTTGCTTTCATCAGAGAACATAACTTTGGACCACTCAGCAGCAGTCCAGTCGAGACGCTTCTGACGCTGTGGCTTGTTCAAGAGTGGCTTGACACAAGGAATGCGACAGCTGAAAGCCATGTCTTGCATACATCTGTGCGTGGTGGTTCCTGAAGCACTGACTCCAGCTGCAGTCCACTCTTCGTGAATCTCCCCGACATTTTTGAATGGGTTTTGTTTCACAATCGTCTCCAGGGTGCGGTTATACCTGTTGCTTGTACACTTTTTTCTACCACATCTGTTCCTTCCCTTCACCTCTCTATTAATGTGCTTGGACACAGAGCTCTGCGAACAGCCAGCCTCTTTAGCAATGACCTTTTATGTCTCGCCCTCCTTGTGCAAGGTGTCAGTGGTCGTCTTCTGGACAGCTGTCAAGTCAGCAGTCTTCCCCGTGATTGTGTAGCCTACAGAACTAGACTGAGACACCATTTAAAGGCCTTTGCAGGTGTTTTGAGTTAATTAGCTGATTAGCGTGTGGCACCAGGTGTCTTCAGTATTGAACCTTTTCACAATATTCAAATTTTCTGAGATACTGAATTTGGGGTTTTCATTAGTTGTCAGTTATAATCATCAAAATGAAAAGAAATAAACACTTGACATATATCAGTCTGTGTGGAATGAATGTATACATTATACAAGTTTCAATTTTTGAATGGAATTACTGAAATAATCACTTTCTCTACAGCTGGTCCAGCTGGTCCTGTTTGGTATATGAATACAGCTCCAAATATGTTCTTTTAGTGCATCTTGTTAAGGCACTTCCTCACCTCTGGGTGGTGTAGTTTAACCTAAGAAGAAGAGAAGCCTCTTTATTTTACAACCTTCAGTTTATAGATAATTTACAATTCTTACTGTAAGCTTGCTGCTTACAGATGAGATACATGACAACATAACACAAAGAAAAAGAGCATTCTGACTACAGTAAGACAACCACTGGGGAAAGTTATAAACCTTTAAATACTGTCCTTGTGAGCAGTGGTTCTTAAACATTTTTTCAACAATGAACCCCTTTTACAATATTTTTTCAGCCCAGCACAAAACCGTTTCAGTAGGAATTATATATAAAGAAGTACATTACAGTGCTGCACCGTCCATCAGCCTTGTAACTGAAATAAAATGCTGTCTCAAATGTTTAGAATCATCACTAAATTCATTCACTCTTATAGTATAATTATTTTAGGACTCATGACACATTTTTTTCAAATTAACATTAAAAAGAAAATCTCACCTACTGCTTGCAGTACTCCGAAGTATCTCCATTTGAGAAACACTGCTGTAGAGCATTTATTTAAACTGGCTGAGAGTTCTCTAATCAGCCATACACAGGACAAGTCTCCACCATAGAACAGAACAACACGTTTTAACCCACCGACCCCTTATCTGAGAGAGAGATGGAGCAGGGACCCACTACTACATATTCTATAAATAAAGTTTTTTTTTCACAAATAGGCTGGTTTATATTTACTAATATGTTGGATGCATGTTGACGTCTTCATTTTTGAAAACACGTTCAAAAGTTGCAAAGAAACTCCCTTTCATTTTGTCTGATAATGGTTTAGTACCGAAACGCTGTCTACTATTACATTTCTATTAAAGTTAGAAAGTGTAAGTACATTTTGACTTATGTATCCCCCTCCGACGCACCTGTCAACTTTCAAACAATTATTTGATGGCCCCGCCCTGCAGTAACTCTGAGGACACCCTAGGGCCCTGGGTCCCCATGTTGAAGACCTCTGCTCTAGAACACAAGGATAGGACAGAAAATGCACAGAGATGTTTAAACAGAGGGATTTATGGTTAGCTATACTCGCCCTGGCAATCAGCACTTTGACATGTGAGTCCATATCATCACAAATTTAGACTAACAGGAATATGATTGACGAATGCCGACTGGCATGTAGCCTACTCTTAACATCAAGTATACCATCTGTTACTCAAGGTTTCTGCTTACACAGTCATTCTCAGCAATGAGTGTGTGTGTGTGTGTGTGTGTGTGTGTGTCTGGACTACTTGGACATCTCTGGCCCCTCTATGCTCATACAGAAGGACCCAGCAGGCTACCACCACCACCCAGCACTTCCCCTCTGTCACTGTGTTGTACTGTATATCATCTCACACACCCTGGCACTCCATGACTCCCTCCATACTCCCCAGTGGAATGATGGGAGTTTTTAATCAGAGTGTCAGGTATATAGATTGTACAGGAGTGGATCAATTTAGAAATGAATTAAGTAATGGAAACAAAACAGCTGTAAACATTAAAAAGGCAGCTGGAGCGTTGACATCGATGCTAGTGTTGTCCTGCCGGCTAAAGACATTTTGACACTTTATTCAACATTTTCCCCTAGGCTTCTGGTACTTTTTGTTGAATATTTTTTTCCGCTTATTGTCGCATTTCTTTTCTGTTTTTTTTCAATGCTTTTGTTGCTTTTTTCAACGTGTTTTTCTAAGTTTTTGACCCTTTTTCGACATTTTTGTCACTTTTACATTTGACTCTTTTTTTCACACTACTATCAACTCATACAAGTTTTACACTTATTCTTGGAATTCATGGACACCAAACCTAATTTTTGAGTTTAAAAAGCAGAAATATGCTATAAAATTGAATAAAACACCCCAAATTCAATGAAAGTAGTGTACTGATCCTTCATTTTACTTGAGAAGAGCATTAAATGGAACCATCCATGTTTATTTTTTGGCAATTTGGTTGAAAGAAACCCAAATTTCTGCTATAGACATTTCTTGAAAATGACAGGAGACAACAGGAGGATTAAATAAATGTCTGTTAAGGGCAGGGTTGGTAACTATTTCCATTATTCTCTTTTTTATACATTGTTTAAAATGGTCTTTACACACCGACAGCGATAAATAACTTATGGGCTCTGAACAAAAGGAGCGAAAAAGATCTGTCATCTGTAGCTGCTGTGATCCTGTAAAAACGCCCACCAATCACTGCCTCGCTGGCCGCGTGGAAAGAATGAGACATGAAGTAAAATGGCGTTTTGTTTCTCCGCTCTGCAACAACAAGCAGCGACGTTCGTGCTCGTGTTGCTAGCTTTTCAACATTAACAACCGTGCCTTTAAGTCACTATCTATCACTAAAGGAGGTAACACGATGATGCTTGAGCCTATGGCCCACTAATGAAAGTATTGCAGTATCAATGTGTAGGTTGGGTGATGCTATATTGGAGCCCAGTTTAGCTGTCCTGATATTAATAGATGAAGATAGAGATGATCTGTCAGTGCAGAGTGGCTCTGTCTCCATGAGACTTTTGTTGAACACTCCACTTCATGGTATCACAGCCAGTCTGGGAAGAAAGGACCTTTTCCTGGACTCCTTGTCCCCGGGGGGCTCGGTGCGGGCGCTGGGTGTTGGGCTGGGCTCGGGCCGCTGCTCACAGGTGGCGTGGGGATGGGTGTGCCACGTCCCATCCCGATAGGTGCAGTAGCATACCGACCGCTCGTCGACGTTCACACGTTCCCCCGCCGGGATCACCCTGTTCCCAGCAAAGCAGTTGGGACCTATGGTCACAGGAAAGACAGTACAGGGGAAGCATTTTTTCTTGTTTTTGCTCAGGCTAAGTAGGGAAAGTAGTACTACTACCTGTTTTTGGTATTATTAATGATTACATGCTAGAAGGTCTGGTTTCCTGATTCATTTTAAAGAGCTTTATTTGGCTGCGTTCGGTAAAGCAAAAGCTGGCGGTTAGGGAACTTGGCAGCAGCAGCGAAAACAGTGACGCAACAAACCAGACCATCTGTCGACTAACCTCTCTGTCCGGCCGAGGAGCAGCGAAATAGTAAGGCAAGGGGAACTGGGACGCAGATAGCATGGTCTTGGGGTCAGAATCAGTGAAATAACACTTGGGCTTTTCATTTTTAGCCTACAAAAAGCAACACATAATACCAGAGTTATTATTATGCCTGCTGCTATTCCTGCCTGACCCACAAACACATAACCCAGAAATGTTACAAACAGAGGGACTTTAATGCCAGGGGCTGTGAAAGCATGTATGACATAACAGCGATGGCTCTGTGAGCTCTGTGTGCGTGTGTGCAACCCAAATATGCTGCAACATTTGAATGGTTTACGGTAGTTCTTAGTTGATGGTTCTGTAGATTTATCATTTTGGGGCTAACTTCTTTCCTTTGCACTTTTCCTCCTGTGTTCAGGGTCACTGTCTTATAGTTAGCTAACTTACCGTTAACTGCAGTTGCCCTGTTGTGACCATATGTTGTTTTTGTGTGTGTGTGTGTGTGTGTGTGTGTGTGTGTGTGTGTGTGTGTGTGTGTGTGTGTGTGTGTGTGTGTGTGTGTGTGTGTGTGTGTGTGTGGATATGACAGCACATGTGGTTAAGATCCAGCTCAAAGGGGAGTGGACGACTGGCACAAATGGATGAAGCTGTTGCCAGTTGGATGGGTCGTGGGTGGAAAATTAGATTGCTACCACTGTGTTTGGAGGGTAAACTAGGACTACATGTTGGAAGCTATAATTCATAAACCAAAGTTGTTTGGCTATGCCACTTAGAAAGTTGGAGAGCAGTAACTGAAATAGTGAAGTTGAGAGAAAAAAAAATGGCTTTAAAGTATTCAAGCTGGCTCCATAACATATAGACAGGTTGTAATGCCTTCATTTTATGTCTGTTTAGGTAGATTATTTTACACCAAAAAAACGTTTGCGTATAATCTACATAAAAAAATACAGATTACTGCACTTTTTGATATTCTTCATAGAACGCAACAAAAAATGTTCTCATGGTTGTCAGTTTCTTTGATTTATCCATTCAAACTAGTTTGTTTGACGACGTGATCACTAACCGTGTTCATGGTAATGAAGAAACATGTCACCCAGTGCAACAGCGTGGCTCATTTTTTGGCAATCTCCCAGTCAGACCATGACACATGTTGTGTGCAAAGTCGACACACATTAGTTGACCTCTGTGGATCATGAATATCCACAGCACGTTTAAGAGACATCCTGGAATTAGTTTTAGAGATACTCATGGAGCTGAGTGTTTAACCCTTGTGTTGTCTTCCCTTTAACCTTGAACCTGATTTTTTACGCCTTTTTTTCACAATTTGTTTTTGCTTTTTCCAACGTTTTAAATTTTTAAATTTTTCTTCTACGCATTTTCAGCGCTTATTTATACGTCCCATATTTTCTGATATAAAACGAACATTTCTTTGGAAATTTTTGGAAGACAACACAAGGGTTTAACTGCCACAGGTGGCCACCCAGCAATGACTGAGTCTTACCAGTCTTACCAGTCTTACAGATGGGGCAGCAGTGGTTGGGTTCGTAGGTGGGGTTGACACAGTGAGGGGCGGGGCAGTCCGAAATGCTGCAGTACACCTCTCTGTTGGCCTGGCAGCGGCATCGCTCACACCTCGACAACTGGAACAAAAACAATATGAATGACTACAAGCATAGACTGTAAAAAGAATCGACGAAGCTTCCCGGCCCGAAAAGTGAAACTCCTTTAAACATGAATGCTATCCAATTTCCAGCAGGAGGCGACTCCACTGGTTGCTAAAGGAATTCTGTCTCTATAGAAGTCTATGAGAAAATGATCCTACTTCTTACTTGATTTATTACCTCAGTGAACATTTTCATAATGACGTTATGGTCGATCTCAAGCTCAATCGCTAGTTTCAAGTCTTCTTCAATACAGCATGACAACACAGTCTCACTCCCATCGCGTCAAAAAGCGATGCTTGGTCTAGCGCCTTTGGCGTTTGCTATTGACGCAAAAAGTCTCCTTCACAACATATTTAGACACGCTTGGCCCGGGACTCTTGGCGTCAGTAGTAATGTAGTCATTACAGTACGCAATAGAGACCATGGCAGAGGATTTGTAGGCAGTCTATGTCCATCACACACACAGCTGATCTGTCTCTAGTGTTATTGGACCGGTTAGAGACACCATCAGTTACATAACAGACAGTCAATACCTGCCCTCCCACCGCTCAATCCCAACTGTTCACACGACGACATGGAAGCTGTTTGTTGACATGATGGCCAGAGGCAGAGTGAGTGTTTCCCCAATCTTTCTGGGTTTTAAAATAACTCATTTAACCTCATTTTCTCTGCCTGGACCGGCAAATCAATGAGGCAAAAGTTCTATTACTGGGGAAATATCGGCATTCATTCTGGGAACTTAATTTAAAATACGTTTCAGTAATGCTGTTTTCAGGTGGCAGAAGTAAAAAATAGTCATACTCAACGTTTGTTGTCTTCTGGTTTCAGAATGATGAAGACAGCTGGAGAACAGGATGATTCTTTTCATCGACAACTATCATGTTTTTCCCAAATGATGTACACATTTTTAGGCAGTCTATTATGAAATTAATGTATACTGTCTATTCATGTATATTGTGTTATTACTGAGCTACATCACTAACTAGACCACACTTTGCACTAACTGTATATTGACTCTTTACTACATTTCAGCATTTATATAGACGGTCTATTCATTTATATTGTGTTATTACCATATCACTTTCGCACATCCATCGACTTAATTATACCTCACTTTGTAATGCCTACTTAATCTGTATTTTATGTAGCCTATTGTATTCTGTATTTTTGTACTGTATTGAATGTAAAACTGTATGTTGTCTTGCACGCTTATGCTTTATTCTTGGTTGCAAATGAGAATCTGTTCTCAACGGCCTACCTGGTTAAATAAAGGTTAAATAAAAAATATAAAAAATGGCTTAAATATTAAGTGCGTATGACTGCCGTAAATGGAGCATGCACCAAGGCCCCCGAATTTGGGCTGAGCCCAGAAGATTGACGTCTGGCTTCGCCCCCTGGTGATGACACAGCTGCAAACAGCTGCAACAAGACAGCCCCTGTTTTTATTGTGTGAATGCTGATTAAGCAGCACTTTCCTTGGTCGCCTCTAACTTCTGCGTACGTTCAACTACAAAAAAAAACATTCAAATATCAAAATGTTAAGCTCCTCTAGGTGATGCCTACTATTCAACTATTTTTACTATTTCTTCTGCTATTTATATATTTTTTTAAATAAAGATTTTCTTTCAATAAATGTTTTACATTGAGGTCAATGGGGCAGTCTTCAAATCCTCTTCAGGCTTCTTCCTCTTTGAAATGCTACTCCTCCCACATCATTTCACCTACAGATGTCATTCAAACTTTGAACTATTCACAAAACCTTAAGTAATTAGTGATTTAGATCTTTTACAGTTTTTTCCACTGTTTAAGTTCAGTGTTTCTTATAGTCTTTTTCTGTGCTTATAATACAGCGTGTATTGCATGACTTAGACTTTTTGTGTGGAGATTACATTTTCTTCCAAGAAAATACTATACTATAACTTTTTTATCACATTTTTCGACATACTGTGCTATGACTATTTTTGACGTACTATGCTATGACTTATTTATCACTTTTTTCGACATACTATACTATCACTTTTTCATCCCTTTTTTCGACATACTATATGGCTTTTTTTACATACTATACTATGACTTCTTTCGACATACTATACTATGACTTCTTTCGACATACTGTACTATGACTTTTTTCGACATACTATGGCTTTTTTAATCACTTTTTTCGACATACTATACTATGGCTTTTTCATCACTCTTTTAACATACAATACTAAGACTTTTTCAACATACTATACTATGGCTTTTTATCACTTTTTTGGACATACTATACTATGGCTTTTTCATCACCTTTTTTGGACATAGCCAAAGTGAAAAAAGCCATAGTATAGTGTGTCTAAAAAAGTCATAGTATACTATAGCCACACTATACTATGGCTTTTTTGGACATACTATACTATTGCTTTTTTTATCACATTTTTGGACATACTATATTATGACTTTTTCCAAAAAACTATACTATGACTTTTTCCATATATGCTGTGTTACTTGTGACTGGGAGGTAGAATGGTTGTCCCATGACCAGCCACATTCAACACACTATACCATTATCATGACCATGTAAATAAACATACATCAGACTTATAAGGTGTGTTTTAAAGTTCTCAAAGAAGCTTTCCATGAGTGTATTTCATACAACACGGTGCTCAAAGTCATGGAAAACCTTGACATTTTTTTCAAAATCTCATTTTCCAGGCTTAGAAAAGTTCTGGTTCTTTGTAAAATCCTTTAACATTTTGGAAAAGTCCTTGGATTTTGTTTTCAGTTATCTTGAGTGGATAACCTTTAACACAGGGGTCGCCAACAAGTAGCTCACAAGCTTGTGAGCAGGTTTCCAGTAACTCGCCATTAAGTTGACAAACTGAGACACAAAATGATGACGATATTAAAAGTGAGGCTTTGCGGCCATAGAAGTGTAAAGTGGTTATGTTTTCTTGGACCCTGATGAGAATAATTTCAATATGTGGCTGGTCAGACTATATGGCCCATAAAAAGTGTAAAATAGTCATGAACCTTGACGTTAATATTTTTATAAGCTTTGGCTATTGCAATTTCATACGTATACAAACAGTAGCTTCATTCAGCTTATGTGTGTTGTGTAAATAAATGTAAGCGATGTGATGTAAAAATCAATTGCTGACATTAGGAGAAACTCATAAGAGGTAAAAACAGGAGGGTATACATCAAAAGGGCAACACATCGGTGGTAGAAAGGTTTAAGAACGGGATCGAGAGCGGCTTTTTTTTAAAGTAGCCCTCAGATAAAGAAAGGCTGGAGACCACTGCCTTAACATAATGAAACATAACGGCTTCTTTTTTTTTTTTGTGTAGCTGTTGACGTTACGTAGCTCTGATACGTGTTGATGTGTGATGTAGTGATTCCGCCTCTCCCTCCATTAATGCCAGCTAGCTGAAATTATGTTTAATTAGTTAATATCTGATATGTTTGAATAACTCCGGGCAAGTGTACATCTATATTTCACATATTATAGTATGTAGGCTACATACACGTTGCCGCATTGCAGACATTATTTTACAATACATGAAAAATATTAACCCCGTGTTTGAGCTTGATAAAGGTTCATGTTTATTAGCATGCAATATTTAACATTTGGAGTATACTACACCATTCTGTTTGGGTTATACATTGTAAATGGTCATGGAAAACGTTTGATGGATTTTTTCCATCAAAATGTGTAGGAACCATGCTACAAATACAAAAAACAAGCAGTAATTCTAATAAAGACAATAAGATAAGATTGCAAATTATGTACAGTTGGTTATTGCCTCGTTGGGGGAAAAAAAAGATTCTAAATTGTATTACTTGTCACACGTGCTGTTCTGATGTTAAAATTGCACTTAATGCACAACTTTGACATTTCTTTTGACAAATGACACAATTTTCATTATTGCACAAGCTATGACTGCCCTCAGCATGTCTGCATCTGCAGGTACAAACTGTGAACTGAAAGACACTACACACCATGACATCGACGTACATATATTGACGAGTGCGGCTTTAAACTTTCTTTTGAGAGATATAACTAGTAACGTTAAGCAATGCTGGATTAACATGACAAAGAGGACAACTACTCTGAAACTAAACAAGGATGTATCAATTCATCATGAGTATTTCCATGTTATGCTACTTCACACTCACACACACATTTATCTCAGTTGTGGTTACTAGCCTAGTTCTTTTTCAGATCAAGATAGTATACACCAAACATATGAATTGCTATGGATGAAACTACCCGACAGTAAATACAGTTTACATACAATTTAGCTCTGCCTTGACAACATACAGATGCTGCTTGGACAGTAATGAATCAGGAATACAATTCCAATAGTATCTACATAATAAATCTAACACTTTCAATTGAGCCATTACATAATGAGTACATTTACTTTTGAAACTTTACACTAATACTTGTATACTTTAAGTAAGATTTTGAATACAGGACTTTTTTTTGTGTTGACTTCGGGTCACATTGGCCTGTTTTAAATGTTTGTTGTATATCAGAAAATATTGGACGTAGAAATAAGCGCTGAAAATGTGTAGAAGAAAAATTTTAAAATTTAAAATGGTGGAAAAAGCAAAAACAAATTGTGAAAAAAGGTGTCACAAATGTCAGAAAAAAAATGTTTTTTTCAAGGTTGAAACGAAGACAACACAAGGGTTAATTGTGGTATTGCTACTTGTACTGATGTAAAAATACTTTTTCTACCACTGACAGACAAAAGAAGTACAACAAATAGTTAGGCAGTAAGCACACCTGTAGGCCTGTGTAAACATGTCAACTTTATTATAGATATGTGATGTGCATACATCTCAAATGAGCCACGATCTGAGCTGCGTCATCATATCGCCTACATCTGGAGCTGTGTGAATAGGACAGTGTGGGGTGGAGGGGGGGGGGGGGTGGAGGTTTTTTTTGTTGAGAGGGGTGGTGGTGGGGGGTGGGGGGCAGTGTAGAAGTTTTGATCTTTCTCACCCTGAACTCCTCTAGGAGCCGATACGTTTTGCCCCCGTAGACACAGACCCGGGCCATGGCCTCGCACACCGGGCAGCATTCCTTGTAACCCATCCGCGTGCACCGGGGGTGGATGCGGGGACACTTCGGTCGGATGCACACGGGACCGTCCACGGTGCACGTGCACGGACACGCCGTGGGGCTCGGGTAATAAACCTCTCCGATGCCGTAAACAAAACCGTGGTCGTCGATGCACCACTTCCCCCGGTAGTCCGCGAACTCGTAGTCCAGGTCGCTTTTGGAGGAGTACTCCGCCGCCACCGCGAGCTCCGCCACGCGCCCCGGGCCGTGCGGCAGCAGCAACAGAACAAGAACCAGCGCGGTGGAGTGGCAGCTGAGCGCGCGGGGCTCGTGGCTCATGGTGAACAGGTTACCCGCACCGACAACGGCACTGACCGTCTGTGTGACTGCTGCGCTCCGGTGCGCTTCTCCTCCCCCGCGTTCAGGGGCGCCGCTGACGCCGATACATGCATGCGCGTCAGCCCGGAGTGTCACTAATCATACCCTTCTCCCACTGGTCAAAAACACACGTATGCAGCCCAGACCGCTAGGTGTGACTTCATAACTTTGTCAATAGAAAATCAGATAGGCTCACCGCTACTCAACTGATTGATAGTAAACCATTTGGTCTTTAAAGCTACGGAAGAGATTAGATGATGTGCAGTCAAGCCTGAAGTGCGCGGGACACCACCCTCATTGGCAGGCCCGGATTAACAGTGGGGTGACCTAAGGGGAGCACAGTCGAAGCTGCCCCCCCCCCCCCCCCCCCCCTCCCACTTTAATTCAAGACTATAGATCATGAGATCTCTTTTTTTTTTTGCTCTTCAAATTTCACTGTGTTTTTAGTCAGGTAGGATATTTTTCTTTTCACTCTAAAAATAAAATGAAGGATATTATTATAGATTTATTATTGCATTCAGCTGCAGTGGAGGGGCCGTCAGGGACTGTCAGTTTATTTATTTATTTATTATATTATATTATTATATATATATATATATATATATATATATATATATATATATATATATATATATATATATATATATATATATATATATATATTTTTTTTTTTTTTTTAAGCATGTAATTGGACGTTGGGAGTTTTATTGTGGCAGATTTGACGGTGGTGTCCCGCGCAAATTCGCGTGTCCTAGGATGGCGAAGGAATGACCCGCTCTATTCTGCCTGTGATTGGCTAGTACTCGTTGTCTTCATTGGTTGGATTAGTTAGGTTAAGGCACGTGGAGTGAGATTTGTTAGGGTATGGCAATCAGCATATGACCATATGAAACCGAAATTGGAGTCTCGCGCCTGGCTGTGAGGAGAGGAGCAGCTCAGCTGATGAGTTCAAAGTCAAACGGATTCAAACTTTTAACTTTGAAATAAAAAAAACATGAGCGTCTCTGTTTAAACCTCCACACATGCCGGGGGCTTCTCTCGCCCAAACTCAGCACCAACCGCCCGGCCACTTCTCCATCGCCGACCCGCTGCAGGACTAACGACTGACGGAGGAGCTGGGAGCCGCCGATGGGGGAACGGGACCAGCGCGGGTGCGGGCTGTGAGCCAGACCTGTGCCCGCAGAGCTGAGGCCGCCGGGCCGGCCTGGTGCAGCCCGACAAATATGTTAAAAGGTTAATAGCCTCAATAATTTTGGCACACGCCCGATATCATGTTGGTAATCTGGCCCAGCTCACTGGGCTCATCTCTGGTGGGGGTGATGTCTGCCTACAGGTGGGGGGATTGACCACCTGGTGATCTGGTGCAGTCAGAACAAAAAACAGTGGAAATGGCTGTGGATTTTATGAAGATCGCAGCTCCCCTCATCACCCTGGGGGAACTCCACAGTCGATAGCCTACTGTTGGAGCCCTTCCGCTTCCTGGGCTCCATCATCTCCCAGCACCTCATCAAAAAAGCCCAGCAACGGATGTACTTCCTGCTGCAGCTGAAGAAGTTCAACCTGCCCAAATCAATGATGGTGCACTTCTACTCTGCCATGATCTAGTCCATCCTCACCTGCTCCATCACCATCTGGTTCCACAGCAAGGGCAGACGACAGCATATCAATCGCTCTGCGGAGGTCATTGGCTGCAATCTGCCGTCCCTCCAGGACGCTGAGGCCGGCAGGATGTATTGTGGCCAATCCCCCCCCCCCCTACCCCGGACACAAACTGTTTAAACCCCTCCCCTAAAGGACCAAAACCTCTTCGTGAACAGCTGGCTTCATCAACCAGAGCCTGGACCCCCACAGGGGTTAGTAGCCTACAGACACTTTAAACTGAAGCCAAGGCATCTGGCTCGCCCCCCTGGTGGCTGGCTGCAGTATAAGTTATACATCCCCCCCCACCTTCAATGTTAACAGATGGAATATTGGCCAAACCAAAAAAAATCTAAGTACACAACAAATGTTTCCCAAAGATGGTTCCTGTCATTTTAGGTCGTTTTTTTTTTTTTAATCATGTCTATGTTGAGTCAAGTGTTAGTTTTTATTAGGCATTTGATGCTATAAAAACAGGGTGATTGACAGCTATGTTTGACTCGATTGATCAATTTCTAGCACTAGCTGCTGGTGCGGCAGAAACACAACACAGCCACAGAAAGACTGAGAAATCATCTTTATTTGGATAGAGAAGTTCAGACAGTACAAAAGAAAGATGCAAAAAAAAAATAATAAAAACAGGCTTATTACTAAAAACAGTCCAAGTAAGAAAACAGTCCTTTAAATGCACAAGTGACTGAGGTTACATTTGGATGAGGGTAGCGTGTGCATTTCTCTGCTTGTGGTGTAAAGAGGAGGATGCAGTCTAAAGGAGGAACGGTCTTTAAAAAATAAATAGCCTCAACTTAATGGAGAAGCTCTTACAGATTAAATGCTAAGTGAGAAATGTGTCAGGTCTTTCTACATACATGTGATCAATACGGGGGAACAAACAGCAATGTCAACTTGTTATACTCTATGCAAGTCACTTTACCAGCCAACAGATTTTAATGAAGCACCTTGGAAACTATCATTAATAACTACTGCCTATCATTTCATTTGTTTTTGTGTTTCTTGCGCACATTGCATGTTTTGTCTTACACTTTAACCTCAATAACAGTTTTCCTCGACCTCAATGCTTGCAGGATTCTGGTTAGTATGTAGTATAGCATGCAGAATGCGAGTGCACCACAATAATTAAAAATGTGCCTTGCTCCCTTACTAACTTCAGACCTGGAAACTATCACAAGGTGCGTCGTCCCCAGTCAAACTGAAACACGTTAGAAAATGGCATCCGATTCCAGAGTTAATGTTTAGCAATATAAAAGGCTGAATTTGAGTACATTAATCTAAAAGGTTCCACTAGATCTCTAAAAAACAGAAAAAAGCAGTTAACAGTAGTTTTGCAAATCACACAAACTGATACAAGATTGAGGTTTTAAAATGGGGGGGTGGGTGGGGGGAGACGTACTTCAGACAGAGCTTCAGACAATTGAGACTCAGAACATAATCATGTTTATGACATGTACCCCTTTAAGTTTGCAGCTGGGGCCTTATTTAAGGAAACCATACGGGCTGATTTAAATGTTTATACATCCAAACAGTGCTATACAGAGAACTCTATGTGGAACTCAAGTTTCAGCGACATCCTGCAATACAAAGTCTACACAGTGGGAGATACTGGAGGTTTACATTTGAGTGTAAATTACAAATAAAAAAAATAAAAAAAACAGCCATCAGCATGCACTCTCCCTACAAACTACTGCTGAAATCACTTTTTCTTTCCTGGTTTCATAGTCGAGGTATTATGGAGCAGCTGGTAATGAGCGCCCCTCGCGGTGACGCAGAAGCATAGCTTCGACGAGATTTAACGAGTTGATCGACAATCGGTAACTAGGTTGATAATCAATTAAGGAGGTTGGTTGGTTGTTGTTTTTTTTTTATTTCAAATTGCCATGCGAAAATACTAAACATTCTGTAGTTCCAGCCTCTTAAATGAGAGTATTTGCTGCTTTTCTTTGCCAACTGGAAAAGCACCGTAGGATTAACTGATGGATGTTTGACGACAAAGAGGAGCAGACGGCAGTCGCGGTGACGGCAGGCGTCGAGTTGGATGCCTGTACGTGACGGCCAAGCAGCCAGCGGGGTTACTGCTGACCACTTGCCACTTAACAGCCCCAGAGCATCCCGTTTGAAGTGTGTGTGTGGTTATTTGAGACTTTAAAAATCCATCAAGTGACATAAGAAAAGAGGAATGGCTTGCACGGTGCCTGGAACACAAACCCGGTCAAATTTCGTACGAAATTCCAATTCATTCAGTCATATCACCAAACCAGGTTAAGCGGAGTACATTTAAAAAAAAAAAAAAAAAAAGGAAAACCTACGCAGATTTAAGTGAAATCCCAATTATCCCGCTTGGCCCGGCTACATGAGGCTGGATGATGAAAAGCCTTTATCACTCTTGTGTATGAAATACATGTGTGTAACTGTTTATTGACCATACTATCAGACCCTCAAGCATTCAGCACCGCCCATTCACAAGAACTGTTGATGATAGAGCCAGCATAGACGTCTCACTGCTCCCCACACCGTGGCTGCTGCACGACCACAGCGCTGCCGCTCCGTCCAGGCAGAGCTGCAGCGCAGGGAGGCCTTCCATAGTTACCACTGTGTATCTAACAAAAACGCACTACTACATGTCATACGGCTGGCTGCCCTGGCTGGGGGGCAGAAGTGGCGGCGGCGGCGGAGGGGCCGGCTCGTCCGAGGCGGGGGCAGGTGGAGGTGCTGTGGCCACGTTAGGGTTAGGCGTGCCGGTGTTGGCTTCCTGGGCCGCCGGGGGGTCCGGGACCGCCGGGGCTGTTGCTCCCGGCGCGCTCTCTGAGGAAGGGGGGGGCATGCTGCTGCTGCTGCTGCTGCTGCTGTCGTCGCTGGGGGCAATGCTGGTAGGGGTGCTGCTCTCCCTGGGGGGCTCGGGGGGAGGGGTGGCTTTGTCAGAGGCAGAGGAGGGGGGGTCAGATGAAGGAGGTGGAGCGGGCTGGGGGTCTGAGGAGGGCTCTGCAGGCACTGCCTCATCTGGGGAAGGAATAAAGAGAGAGAGAGAGAGAGAGAGAGAGACGCTTTTAGATCAACACGTTTACTGTAAGAAACATTTTTAATAATCAATATTCTGGCATTATTTCCCACTTCTGTCGGCGGCTCTCAGCTCAAAGCCCATTGGTTTCTACTGAAGATGCAAATCTTTAAATGGCCGGCGCCTTGCATGGCAGCTCGGCCACCATCGGCGTGTGACTGGGTGTGTGAATGGGCGAATGAGAGGCAACTTGTTTAGAGCTTTGTTCGGTGAAGTAGAAACGCACTACATAAACGTAGGGATGCACCAGATGAGGAAAATATCTAATTGCAATGACTTTGACTGATATTTCGATATGAGTCACGATATTGGAGGGAATGATCATTTTTGTATCACTAGTCATTTTCATTGAAATATGTTTAATAAAAAAAAAAAAAATGAAAATGATTACAGTGTGATTTACGCGAGGGTCTGTAACAAACAAGGAATTTTTTCTAGTGTGTAGGAAAGGATTTGTAGGCTGGGACGTCTCTGCAGTACCACAATACTTAATGCAGAATGGTTTGACACATATTTTGCATTAACAAATATTGCGGTGGCGACCCCCCCCACGTTTTGGATATTGCACTAGTCCATATTGCGATTTCGCCAAAATTGCGATTCATTTTGCAGCCCTAAATAAATGCAGTCCATTTCCCATCTATCTGAACACTGTGGCTACCTGTCTCCATTGGTGTGGGCTTGTCTTCCTCCTTGGTCCCTGAGGTGGGGTTAGCTGGGCTGCTAGCATTAGCACTGCCCTGCTCTGCAGCCTTGTTTCCAGCAGTCTCCTGTTGCAGCTGCTGCGCCTGTTGGGCAGCTTTCTCCGCCTGCTCGGCCGCCTCGCGCTCCCTCTCCTCCGCCCGCCGCCTGGCCGCCTCTTCAGCCGCAGCCATCTCCGCTGCCAGCTTGTCCATGTCCACCTCCACCTTCTGACTGCACAGCTGGAGACACGGGGAACACTGGGTTAAACAGTGGCTTCAACGAAGCTCAATTCTCCATTTACAAAGTCACCTTAAGTTGTCATCAGATGGAACGCAGAGACACAAATCTGTGTAAATTAAGCGATGTGACAACATGTTCCCGTATGACTGCTCCATTTACCTTTCACATACCGAAACATGTGAGCGTTCAGAATACAACACAGTAGTAACAACCCTCTTCCTTTGGTTACACGTTCACATTTGGTCCAGGGGTAATCAAACAACCTAAACCTGTGGTTACACATGATGCCAGATGGATGTTTGGCATTCTGGAATAAAACCTCATCCGTGCTTCTCACTCAGCTGTCCCTAGTAGGGGTGCACGATCTATCGACTCAATATCGTTATCGCAATATCACGTTGTGCAATATTGTATCGAAAGTATGCAATATTTTGTGGAGCGCTGCGTCCCGTCCGTTGGCTGTGTGGCTTTGGTTGTGTTTGATTTAGAGCCCGCTTGAAACGCTATAATGATCTAATATAATAATATAATATTATGTTACCGTGCCACTTGCACACGTTAGTGAACGTCAGCGCACGGGTCCACTACGTGACCAACCCTACGGAGTGTACCACGTGTGCATATTTCAACAGTGACAGTGTAAGTGAAGATATAGATAGAGACGACAAAACAGAACGAATCAGAAGCAAAAGAAAAGTTGTGTCCTGTTCTTTTTTTTATTTATTTTATACTGTCCAGCCAGTAAAACATGTCCTGTTCTGTAGACATGGTCCTTATTTTGTTATTCATGTTGGACCACTTCAATACGACCGTCAGTTGAAATAAACCTTGTGTTGTAAGAAAACTTTTTCCCGCACTTTTGTAATTTTACATAGGTTTAAAAAATACCAAAATTGATATCGCAGTATCACATTTTGTCAATACCGTGCACCCCCTGGTCCCTAGGTAATAATAATAATAATAATTAATGCTGCCGTACCCGCTTCAGTTCAGTGTTGAATGAGTCGGTGGTCTCCAGGAAACGTCTTTTCTTGTCTTGGTGGCGGTCCTCAATCTGCAGAAGTTCAGCCTCCAGCTTCCTCTGAAACACACGAGAGAGACAGGTGAGACACACTGAGCGCCCTTTCACACCAATGGCTCAACCAGAGTTACACCCGGGTCGACTGTGTATGTGTGTGAATGGGGCAACCCTTCTCGATCTACATGGCTTCGACGACCCAGGTCGCGACGTGGGTCTGACCAGGGAAGACTAGGGTCGATTTCATTGTGAATTGCGCACACTTGGGACTGTAAGAAACAAGCAGAGCGGTTCAATTAATTTCCGAACAGTCCGCTGGCAGGGAGTGTCCGGATGTTCACTAGTCTGCCTTTTGCAGCATAACATTCTTTTTTAAAGATGGAAGAAAAGCTACTGAGCTCCTCTCAGCTCACATATTAATGTGGGCCCTCCAACGGCAGATTAAATGTTTAACTAGTCCGTATCGACGACATTTTCATTCACGGGATGGTTTCGGTGCCGCTGGATGTCCCTCACCTTCCGCTGCCTTTGTGCGGGCATTCTAAACTCTGGTCGAGTAAAATTCTCATCATACACTGAACAGCCAATTTAATTCCAGAGCTTGCCTCCCTGCGTGCACAAGTTCCACCAAAACAAGTACCTTCCCGAGGCTATTTTGGCACTTAGCGCCGCCCAAGACAGTTGCCAGACCCTCCTCCGCAGCGCTGTGAAGGAAGGTCCGGCAATGCGAGACTCGTGTTTAACCTACCTGGTGCACCATGAGTGACTGGACCTGCCTCTTAAGGACCTGCATGCGGGCCGTGGTGACCACCGAGCGGACGTCTGGCACCACAATCTCACTGAGGATGTCACTGATGAGCCGGTGGTTCCTCTGGAAGCGAGAGGCTGCTGTGTGCTTCACCGAAAAACCATCATCGTAGTCTGGCCAGAGGAAAAAGTAGACACTTAACTAGGGCTGGGCGATATGGAGAAAATCAAATATCACAATATTTTTTGACCAAATACCTCGATATATCGATATCACAACGATATTGTACTGTTGACTATTGGTGCTTTCACAAAATATTTACACAATGAGATTTTTGATAACTAATCATCAGTAATGTGGATATAATGACTAAGTGGGTAAAGGCAAATAATAGAACAGTTACAACAGTCTGTAAGTTCAGAAAATGACATCACTTTACTGTAATGCAGTCTTTAAAACCAGGAAAAGACACCACTTATGCCATATTACGATATCCAAAATCTAAGACGATATCTAGTCTCATATCACGATATCGATATATTGCCCAGCGCTACACTTAACGGAGCACAAAGGCGGAGGAGGGGAGCAGCTCAACTGCAGATGTCCGCCCTAAAATGACCTTTAAAGTGCAAAGAACTAGAAGAACTCCAACTGAAAACGGTGCCTTTCGGTGATTTGCAGCACCACACTTTCTCATTTTAAATGCTGTGTGTAATGACGTTGATTCAATGATCCAATATGTTTGTTTTTCATTTAAATGTCTGGAAGAGCTCAGTAATAAAATCGTCAATTCATATTTTAACGACTATGACTTGATGCAATTGTGTTAATGGGCATGTAGTCTCTATCACTGATGTTCCACTTCCGGGATTGTTTTTTCTTCCACTTTCTTTTTGTTGGAATGTTAAACTCTGGTGGATTTGTGAGGACTATGGTTAACTGCTCCTCAGATCTCTGCAGGGTAAATCCAGACAGCTAGCTAGACTATCTGTCCAATCTGAGTTTTCTCTCGCACAACTATTTTAGTTGTGTGGACATTAACGTCGCCCATGACCAGAGCACATTTTTCTCCCATTCTGGAAGGCTGTGTGGAGTAGCCAGACTCTCCTCCGCTCCACAGCGTGTGGAGGGTCTGGCAAAGCGAGACTAATGGGCATGTGTTATCATCTCGTATCGATCGCAGGCCCCTGAATTGAATCAAAATAAGACTGTGGCACATTTTGTGACATCAACAAATATTGTATCGTTTAAAGAATCGAGATTAGATAGCCCTTAAAACCAAGCAAGGACACAAGCTTACTTGAAAGCAAGGGGTATCCAGATACATTGTGCAACCAGCAACAATGGCTGCCAGATCAACCAGAGAGATCCATAAACGTAAGTATTTTCGGGTTAAAGAATTGATTTAAAAATTACGACGGTCTTGTTTTGTGCTCTACACAGTCCTCTGCATATATATTTGCAACCATGTTCTTAATTGAAACGTTTTTAAAAATCGCTAGCTTAACGTTACATTGCTGATTTGCACAACAGTCCTGCATTTCTCTGCCTTGAATGGACTCCATGCATGTCTACAGTGTTAACTAAACTCCATTAGCAGCGAATTTCGTTTGATATCAGTGCATAACACCACTTGCTTTGGAGACATCGCTACATGCTTTACATATACCGTCCTGTATCACACACGGATGGCGGAGGAAACCCAGCAGCTGATCCACTCTCGGGCTGAAAACAAGCAGTAATCATGTGGAATTCATTCCTGTTCATGCACCTGTAGATTGTTGTTGGTTATGATACAGGACACTAATGAAAGAAATGGGGTATGGAGGGAAAGGTTACTGGCCAACAGGCATCAGACCGTGGTCTGGAATTTCAGAATAGCTGTCGTTTCTTGTTTGTTGGTGGTCTTGTGTGTCTTTTTGAGTTTTATATATTTGAGTGCCTTTTTTTATGTGTGTGACATGTAAGTTATGATTCTAATAGTTGATAATGGTTCCGTAATATCATATATTTTATATGTTTTTGCCTGTTATGTTTACTTTATTGGGCAATAAAGAACTTCTCTCTTCATTTCTGAACATCAATGACATTCAAAACCGTGATACAACACACCATGCAGTGTATATTGACACACAGAAGGTTATAAACAGACCTAAGTAGTACACAGATAAGGACATCTACAGCACCACCACCAAAGTGAAGATAAAAGAACTATAAAATATATACATGTATATGACACTGTTGTCAAAACCCACGCAATCGACATACACACACACACACTTGCAGACTGCATCTTGGAAGTTTGTCATCAATACAAATGGTATTGATGTAACCAAGTGGTGTCTCATTTCATAGGGCTATGTTTTCACCCCTAGCCCTTACCACTCGGTTTCGAGGGACAAGGGCTAGGGGTAAGACGAAGGGGTAGGGGTAAGACAGAGAAATGGGATTCAGCCCAAAACTTACCATCAGGGTCTTCGGCGGGCTGAATGCTCATGTACGGCTCTCCTTTGTCCATACGACTCTGCCTCTGTCTGCTCTCCTCCTCCATTGCGGCCTCTGCACGGTTCTTGGCGTTGACGTAGGCCAGGTAGGCTGGCGAGTTGTGGTAGGCCTTTAGAGAGTCGTTATACTCGATCTGACATGGGGAGGGAGAGAAAGCCAGGTTGCATTCACACCACATCACAGACTACAGGTGAAACATAACGTTACACTACTGTGTTTTTGCCTGGTCCCCGGGTATGGGATTGGCCAACGCAGCATGACGTCGGGTTCGTTCCCACCAAAAAATGTATTCCGTTTCAATTTAAGCTGCTTACACACCAACCAGACGGCCAACCGTCATCAGAAAAGGAAGTTAGACTGATCGGTCTCCCCGAGTTGGTCAAAAAAAATGCCTCAGAACACACCGAAGAGACGAGACGTAATACGTCTCCATAGCAGCAGGCGGCGCTAATCTGTATCGTCGCCCAAAAATGAAAACCGGCAGCTGATTGGACGAACGCGTCACGTGGGTTTGTTTTCTCCGGAAATTCAAAGCCAGACTGTCATGGCTGCTTGTTCAGAATAGGATCTCATACTGTACTAAAATAGTTCACCGAAACGTGTTTCTGAAAACATTTTAAGAGAGAAATAGGCCGTGCAGTTTCTGAATCTGTCTTCATTTCAGATCGACAAAGGTCAGTTTAAAAGATTTTCGTCAGATTTTGAGAGAGTCTAGTCACGCTCAGTCTGCTCCCCGTTTCCGGGTTAGCTCTCACCAATCAGATGGGTCATTTGAGTCCGACTGCGGGCAGTGCCCGCCCCGCCGATTATACATGTCAAAATCGGCCAAAATGAAGGATGCCGGGCCCTCGGACAGACGACGGCACGGAACACACCAAACAGACTCGAGTCACCGACCTCGCCAGACTGTCCGACGCCCGATTATCGGCTCTGCGTGTCCGGGCCTTTAGACACAAGGCTGCAGAGTTTTTTTCCTGGCATCCCCTGCCTTCAAATGAATGAATGGTGATGGAGTTAGTGCAAATGTATATCTGTTCCAAATGGGCTGGGTACCGAATACTATACTTTTTAGGCACCGTCCGAATTGCCTCCTTAGTATCGAAAAATGCCTCGTCATGCAACACCAAATGTCAATACGTACACCTGAAATGAACCTGAAATTAGGGCATTTCCAGCAGCTCACCTTCTCAGCTTCGTACTCGTTCAGGTAGTCCTGTTTCTCCTCATCAGTCAGGTCTCTCCACATCCCTCCGATGATCTTTCCAATCTCCCACAGCTTCAGGTCGGGGTTGGATGCCTTCACTTGGTCCCATACCTTGCATTTGCACGCAAACGCCAAGAAAACACACACACACACACACACGCACACACGCACACGGTCACAACAGGGCAACTGCAGTTAATAGTAAGTTAGCTAACTATAAGACAGTGACGGAAACAAAGGAGGAAAAGTGCAAAGGAAAGAAGTTAGCCCCAAAATGATAAATCTATTGGACAGAATCATCAACTAAGAACTACCGTAAACCATTCAAAAGTGCAGCACATTTGGGTTGCAAAATGACTGGATGGAATGAAATGAAATATATCTAAAAGATAGAATCACCAGTTTTAGGTCAACATGAATTTTTAGAGTAGATTTTGTCTTTATGCCATGGCCAGTGTTAAAATGTCAGCTCTGCAACTAAGAGAAGCGGCGAAGCAACAAGCATGGAAGGGGGGGAAATGAAGGCCAGAGCAGATCATGCTTGCAAGAAGGAAACAAGGAGATGTAATTTGTCTTTAGCGTTGACAAACACAAGGAGGCTTCTGTAAGCCAAAACGGGATAACTGAGTGGAGAGTGCTCCACCAGGTGGTGGAGGTGGTGGTGAAGGCGTCATGGCTTGGCTGTTTCGCCCCCTAACACCCCTGCAATCTTTCAGGGGATGGGAGGACAAGCAGTAAAAGCAGACACCGTGGATGGGTGTCTTACCTTCCTGCTTACCTTCCGGCTGTACCGCATGTAAGGCATCAGTGGCTTGTCTGGAGGCTTGGGAGGCTTTGGGACCGTGACGCCTGAGGAGTTCTGTGGAGAGAGAGAGGACAAAGAAGGGTAGACAAGTATGAATGAGGAGATGGAAGGGGGAACAAAAAAAAGAGACAAAGGTTTAGAGAAAGTGACGAGAAAAGCAAACAAAAATACTGTCATAATCCATCCGCTGATTATGGTCTGATAATGCTGAGGCTTGTGTGAAGGCAAAATAAGGAGGTGTACATGTAAACATGACAATACACAATCTTAAATGGTCCTGGATGCTTTCCTACAGCTGGATTAATGCATTTGTGATGATCATTTTGGCAGCCAACCGTCCCATGGCTCGAAGTATTTATAAAGACCGTCCAAAAGGAATTGAACAATTTAAAAAAGGGAAAACTGTGTTTGGTGTCTACTTAGGGAGTTGGCCGACTGCCGGTCAGCAAGACAACAAGCCATGTGAGTTTTGTGGGTTAAACAACAGGAACTATATCAGATACGCTCCTGCCCGACTAACTTCTCATTGGTTGGAGAATCACTGGAAAAACGCTATAAAAAAAAAATAAATAAACACGGGCATTGAGCATTTTATTTATTTATTATGATGCGTTTTTCCACGACAGTGTTCTTGTATTTTCTTCATTACGTTTTTCTTTTCAATCTTTTTCAGTTTTAACTTTCTGTCACCGGATTGGTGTGGAAAGCATGATTTACAATCTTAAGATAACGCCAGTCTGGCACACGGTAATGTCCTCCTTTAATTTACCTGGAACCCAAACAGCCAAGTAAGTTGAGTGTTTCTCCATGCCTTTGGTTTTTACATTAGAATCATACTGGTTAAAGTCAGGGCATTGTGCGAAACATTTTTTAAACTACTGGCAGATGTGCGACCTGCAAATTTGATGACTTTTTTTTACTTAGGGGGCAAGTCTGCCAGAGTTGGCCAGTGTGTGTGAGAGGAGAAGGGTCCGTGCGTGATTGGTCAACTGCATAACGCTGTGAGCTACACTTGTGGCGCCTCTCTCGTTGTCCGCACATGCTGTTGCACAGCGCTGTGGTTTCCATGTTTCTGTATAAAATAATGACGTTGCAGACAGTTCACAATACATTCAAGAGTGGTGATCGGCAGCCGAAGTTCATCCATTTTGTTTGCTAGAGACCGTAAATTGGTGAGGAAAATGCTGCGTAGTAATAGCCGATAAGGAGTTAGCCTTAGCCTAAAGTTAGCCCTCCTCCTCTCTTCATCACACGTTGTTTGCGGTCTCAACCCGGCTTGCTAAATAACTATTTCTATTTATCGTAAAAACAAATAGTGCTTATGTGAGTGTCGTGAGCTCCTCTATCTTCGGCTCCCTCATCACCCAGTATTTCACACACTGGGTGTTAGATAGTTACGTACTCCCCTTTCCATGGAAGTTTAATCATCTTAGATATGATTGCTATTTCAGTGTTTAATAAAAAAAGAGAGAGGAGGAAGGGAGAGCCTTATTGAAATGCGTTTCTTCTTATTTTATGTGTTTGAATGCAGGAGGTGTGAGGTGCTTGGGCTACTCAAAAACACTCGAAAATTGATACGCATGTCAAATTTGGTGAAAATTGCGATCTGATATCAGTCTTGGCCTTGGCCCTGGCAAATTGGCTCTATAGCGCCCCCCTAGTTATCAAAGTTAGAGCCCCCTCTTTTAACCTTCACGTAGAGGCATGACATTTGGTAGGCATATCACATCCAGCCTTACAAAAAAGCCTCTTGGACCCCATGCATCCCAACCCAACACGTATGCAAATGCATCATGTCCAAGCTTACAAGAAAGCAGCTTAAAGCCATACCCTAAACCCAACAGAACGTCTGCAATATTAATATTAATGTGCAAGTTATGGATGATTTTGACCATTTGCAGACTACTCTAACATACTCCCCCTACAGATTTCACCCGATCGACTTCAAAATTGGTCAGTACAATCTAAAAGACCTTGCCAAAGCTAAATTGCGAAGCTTTTACACTTGCGTGTAATGCAATTGGTGTGGGCGTGGCCAGGTGTCAAATTACCATGTAATTCAAGTGTACGTTGTCCAATCTGCCTCAAATTTGTAATGCCTAATTAGAGAAGAAGCCTGAGAGCGTATACAAGTAAAAAATTAGTTATAGTCATAGCGCCACCTACTGGCAACAGGAAGTAAGCCCTGAGGAAAATAATTTGATTTTACTGAAATTTGCATGATGTGGTCGACAAAAAAAAATAAAAAATACAGCAACATGACGCATAAATAGTGTGTGTTCTCTAGTGCCACATAGTGGACACAGGACGTGGTGCACAATTTGAAGTATGTAATTTCCAACACTATGCACTACATGGAGGGAATTAAGTCGAAATTGTGTGCGCCGTGTTCAGCAGTAATGGAAATACACGGCCAGAGTCAACTGGGAGCCGAGGGCACCCCCAAAGTGCACGGGTGCACGCTGCTTGCAGCTTTAATTTTAGTTTTAGCCTTTAGTCATAGCATAGAAAATGCTTTTGACGGGATGCCTTTTGGGAACATGTTTGTTCAGTGTTCATACAGTGTAATATACACAACTAAGTTATAAGCACAAATGTAAGAAGCCTAGCTAGAAAGGATAGCTATAAATTCACGTTAGAATATATATACGGGATTACTTAATAAATAATTTAAGCCTTTTTGATGCTCCTTTCATTCTACTTCTCCGCATATCTGTGCTCTATTTAGCCCAAGACAGCTTCCTACTACCCTCCCTATTATCCTGAGCCCATCCCCCTTTTCTGTTTTTTTTCCTCTCCAAATCCCTCCATCAGTTCATTACCCTGCTGGAGCCTCCGGAGCTCCCTCCCAGCCGGAGGTTGTTGTAGGCCAGATGGCTGTAAGGGTTGTAGCCCACAAAGCCTGGGGTGGAAGGCATTTGCTGATGAAAGACAAATGAGACAAAACACGAATGAGAAATGGCTTACAAACAAGAGGAGGAAGAGGGATAAACATAAATAAGTGAAAAGGGGGAAAACATGAAAATATATGTGTCTTTTGCTTGTTTGTTTTCCATGATGTCATCATGCAAGAAAAAAAAGGGCAATTGGCCACCAGGCTAGCATTCAGAATGAATCCACAACATGTGAATGTTGCATGTAAATAAGGAATAACAAGCTCAGGCCACCCTCTATTAATCGCAAGATGCATTTAATTAGCCATTTGACCATTTCAACTTTAAACAGCACCGTACCCACTTAACGTAAGGTAATGAAAAGCATCAAAACAAGCATGTTGGCTCTTTAACATGTGCTAAATTCTGACCTTTGATGCCAAAAAAAAAGATTTAAGATATTAAATCAGATTTACTTCGTAAAAGAGGCACATTGACCCGTTCTGTGCAAGACCTTAAATAAGTGGTGGTATGACAGGGTAGAGCAGAAGTGAGAGTGAGAGCGACGATGGACAACTTTGTGGCGACCTCTGCGTGTTCATGCAGAGAAAAAAGAAAATTAAATGAAAGCAATGCCAAGAAATGTGGAGGGAGGGGGGAGTAAGACAGCAAGAAAGAAAGACAAAAGGAAACCAAAAGAGTGGACAGAGCTAACATGGCCCTTTGGCCACTAAACAGTAAATGCTGAGACTGGAACTGAGACTTGGACACTTACTGTTGTCGGGGCAGGGGGAGGGGGAGGGGCGTAGGATGGTCGTTCTGTGCGAGAAAACAAAAAAAAATGTTAAGTCAGCTGTTACCACAACCTGCAATGTGGAAATTATTTTTACTGGGTGGCTATGGTTTATATACATTAGTCTCAACGATATGCATTTCCTTTATAATACTGCTATACAGTGAATCATCAGTCAATGAGCCTCGACTCTAACCTTATTTTGTTCATGCAGCATCATTAATCACAGAACACAGGAAAACACCATGGCATTGTTGGTATGGTATCGTTTCAAAAGACTCAAAGCAGCATTGTTTATTTGCCCTGGTAGAGACCTGTACTACGAAGCAAGAATTGCCGCTAACAAGGTAACTTCAGGTTCAACCCAGGGTTTTGTGTATCACGACGGTGGGTCACTTATTACCGGGTTCAATCGCCGCTGACTGATGGGGAAGTGATATTGACAAGTGTTGTGATTTACACATTTACGGCGTCGGCTATTTATTTATTTTTTGCCAGCTCTCATTCCTGTTTTAGGAAGTGGCAACTGTATGGCGTTTTGCCTGTTAAAGCGTGTCTGTGTTCTTCATATTTATGTAGAATTCAAGTCAATTCTAAGCAGTGTTCTTGTGAGTAATTCTCAGAGGCTTGATAAATACAGGCCCAGAGTTGGTTGCTCTGATGTTCTCAGCGTCAGAGCTGCACCCTAGCGAAGTCAGCTACACCACATGTGAACCAGACACTGGCACCCAGTGTGATCGTCACTTCAGCTGATAGAGCTGTCGGCACACAGCAGAGACGCTCCGCAGTTCGCCAAGACCGTATATTTTAGACTGTGTGCAAATAGGGTGTCTTCACATCACAATTAGGGGCTAAAAACACGACTATTGCTATAGGTTATTTTAAGAATTCAGGTTGGAGTAGCTTCTATGCAGGAAAACTGAAATACAGTTACTGTGAATGTAAGTCATAATATTGTACATCTTATAATTCTACATAAAAAACAATAATGTTGTTGTTTTTATATTTAAAATAATTATAGAGTAGAGCTCGGCAATATATCGATATACGAGGCTAGATATCGTCTTAAATTTTGGATATTGTAATATCCTGATGTGACACAAGCGTTGTCTTTTCCTGGTTTTAAAGGCTGCATTACAGTAGAGTGATGTCATTTTCTGAACACATCAGACTGTTCTAGCTGTTCCATCCATCCATGTTATTATATCAACATAACTGATGATTATTTATCAAAAATCTCATTGTGTGCATATTTTATGAAAGCACCAATTGTCAACCCTACAATATCGCCACCGTATCGATACCGATGTATTTGGTCAAAAATATTGTTAAATTTGATTTTCTCCATATCACCCACTTCTAGTAAGTCGTGGTTAATATTGTACATCTTATAATTCTACATAAAAGCAATAATGTTGTTTTTATATTTAAAATAATTATAGAGATACATAACCAAATAAACCTGATAACAAATTTAAACATCCCATTTTGATTATACCTTCATAAATTATGACATTTGTTTTTTGTAGAACAGTGTTCACTTTACACTACAGGATCACACCTAGGGTAAGAGCTAGGAAAGGTGTTTAGCTACTATTCACTGATGGTTACTTACACATCTATTATATAGTCTCATGCTCTGACTGAATAGGAACACCACCAATGAAGTGAACTTGGTTTGTACTATTAACGTTAATAACATGCATGTGTACTTACTTGACATCGCGGCTGGAGACTTGGCTAAGTAGATGAGGCTATTTCCATATTGGTTAACCTGGATAAGAAGAAAAAAATAAATAGATGAACTACAACAACTAACGTTACACTTTTGCAATTAGTCGTTTGGTAAACAAAGTTACCGGCTAACGACGACAACAATGAAAGATAACAATGGCTGACGGGACTTAAACAGCTAGCTAGCCAGGGTCGGCCTTCTAGCCAAACCCGTTAACACAAGGAGACCATTTGCTTCATGCTAATGTTGAGAATGGTATCCAATTAAATGGATTTCAAAGCAATTTGGACCCAAAACACGCGTCCGTGCTTACCGGTTGAACCTTCAGACGTGTGCAATCCTTGCAAAATGTTTGAATAAGCCTTGCCGTTGAAGCTAGGCTAACGAACAATACACACTCTCGCTAACGCTAGCTACATGGGGATAATTACCTACCCTTTTTAGCTAAGTTTTCTAACGGTAAAACAAATATATTTTTAGTCGTTAGTTCGTTAGTTTCAAAATGATACAAATTTAAACATTTCAAGTAATTATGCTGGAAACAACGTAAACATACTCACTCAATCGTCCTTTGTTCCCTCCGTTGGGCCTCTTGTTCCGCCTTTCACACACAAACCGGAAGTGTTCTGGCCGGGAAAGGATGTTTTCAGAATAAAAGTGGATTTACTTCAATATACAGTATAAAGCAGATGTTTTCAAACTTTTTTCAATACCCTCTTTGAATTGTGTTTTTAAGCCAAGTACCCCGTGACCAGGGCAAAAACGTTAGATGTTTACATCTAGATATAAAGAGGAACAATACAGTGTCTGCAACAACAACCTTTAAATGCTACATTTCAAATGTTCAGAATCCATCACTTAATTCATTCATTATTATAGTATAATTATTTTAGGGATTATGCATGACATATTTTTAGTCATTTTTAATGAGCATTTTGTAAAAAGTCCACGTACCCCCTGCAGTACTCCAAAGTACCCCCATTTGAGAAACAATAATATTAGGTTATGAAATCAGCAATACTCTAGAAATAAGTACAATTTTCAGACAAAATCTGACTTGTTGAGAGTTCCAGTTCCAGTTTTCTCATTTACTCTCAGGCGAAGCGGTACATTCTGTTCTTGTTTCACTTGTTATTATTACTCAATGTCCTTTGCTCGAGACTCAGGCCTTTAATAGTTGTGGCTTAAGCTAAACCTTCTGTGCGTCAGAGTTTCCTTTGTTCGGGGAATGCAGATGTGCCTTGCATGGAGAACTTGTAACCCCTGTCTCTATGACAACATATAACCCTGTGCAGTAAACATACACCAAAACACACTTGTCTTTAAAGCCCCTGACACACCAACCCAACGGCTGTCCGCTGGCAGAAAAGGCACTCTGACTGATCAGTCGGCTCCCTGAGGTCCAAAAAGTGCCTCAGAACACACCGAAGCAACACCAACTTGAGCGTACATTCTGCGCATGCGCAAGACGTAATACGTCTCCATAACAGCAGGTGGCGCTAATTTTAAACCGGGCATAATGGCGGCTTCGTTCAGAATACGATCTCATATTTTACGAAGATAGAGCACCGAAACATGTTTCTGAAAACATTTTAAGTGAGAAATAGGCCATGCAGTTGCTGAATATGTCTTCATTTCAGATCGACAAAGGTCAGTTTAAAGGTCCCATGGCATGAAAATTTCACTTTATGAGGTTTTTTAACATTAATATGAGTTCCCCCAGCCTGCCTATGGTCCCCCAGAGGCTAGAAATTGCGATAGGTGTAAACTGAGCCCTGGGTATCCTGCTTTGCCTTTTAGAAAATGAAAGCTCAGATGGACCGATCTGGCATCTTGCTCCTTATGAGGTCATAAGACGTTTTTTTGTAATAAACCCGAATTTTGCCAAAGTTGTACCTGATGTTGGTAGAACTCTTTTTTATTTTTGGTGGCATGGTTGCTGGTTCTGAACTTTACATAATTTATTTTTTATTTTGAAAATCAAGCCATAAAACACATTTTGACCAGTTCTTCTTCTAAAAGGGTTAACATTTGCAAGCTCTACAAATGATAGTGTGCTCCTGTGCCCCCTGGTGGCTTTGTGGTGAAGTACATATACAACCATGCTGCAATCACGATATGCGCCTAGCAGTAGCATATAGGCCTAATGCGTTCTTTTGGAAAACAAGTTTTCTTTTAGGCTGTTTATTAACATAAATATGTCTCGATATATTGAAGGAAAAAGTGATTTATTTGTGATTTAAATAATGGTGCTGATGATTTTTAGAGACCCCCACAGGTGTATGATTTTACTGCTTTTGTGGGAGCTCATCCTCTCTCTATGGGAGCTCAGCTCACTGCCCACTGGCTACCATGTAATTCGAACCCTGAGAGGTAGGTATCAACCACATTAAGCTAGCATGTTAGGAAGTGGTGGTAACATGCCTTCACAGTGGGCGAAGCTGTTCAAAACCTAAAAGAGCATGATTATTTTCAAACGGGTCCTTTAAACTAAACTCCCACATCGAGATATCTGAATGAAGAGGCGGCCTATAGCTTACCTGGTACAGCAAGCGACCCATGTTGGCTCAGTCCTTGCCAGCGGCCCAGGTTCAAATCCCACCTGAGGGATGTCATGCCCCCCTCTCTCCCCGGTTTCCTGTCTATCTTTGGCAGTTCTAAAAAGATATCTGAATGAGCTGTTTTTGGCTTTGGTGGTCAGCTAGCTATAGCCTATGTAAGTTAGGTTCAGAGTTCTACATGAGGTGAAAATAATAATGATTAAAATATGTTATTATTGTTATAACCTGTTTCCCTTTCCTGTTTCTGCATACTGTGGTTGCCGACTTATACTGTAAGTCTTGGCATTGTAGACATTGGATGTGACTAAATACTGATCATGAGAGCCCAATTACATTCATGTGTAATTATATATGTGTAATTATATGGCCTCATAGTAATGTTTAATGTGTAAAACAGCATTATTGTTATTATTTGAACTGGACAGTACTGTAAAAAATAATTGTTGGCTAAGGAGTAGCTGTAGGAAAATCACAGCATTGTGAAACTAAACACCTAGATGTAAATGGACTGTATTTATATAGCGCTTCCCTAGTCTTAACGAGGTTTGAAATTTACAACGGTATATACAACAATTTATGGTGAAAATATCATTATTCATGTAAAGGAAAAATAAATTACAACTAAAAATATTAAAATAAACATAATAGGCTTTATGCACGCATCACTTCCGCATTGGCGTAAGGATGTTTAGACATTTCTGGTTACCGGAAGAAAACATTAGACAGTGACAGTAGACCGTTATGATGGCAGAGATGAAGTTTACAAGGCGTTTGCTGGAGTTGCCTAAAGGATCTGTTAATGATATACGGAGGGTCGTCCGGGATTCCAGTACGACATCATTTAGCAAATTGGATAAAGGCTTCAAATTTTACGTTTCTTCATTTCTTTGCAACTTTGAAGGTAACTTGCTAACGCTAGCTAGCCTGAGCTAGAAGCCTTGCTTTGGTGTTTAAAGTCATGACTTCGTCCTGTTTCAGGTCAACCATGCTTTAAATAAAGTTGAATCATGTGTATATACCTCTCACTTCATGTATTTGTACTTTTATGAAAGTATCAGGTAAAAACAGGGCTATAAATGAGATCTCTGTGAGAGCCCAGCATACTCCTAGCTAACTATTATGTAGCTGCATGCTAACGCATTAACATAAACATTAACATAAACAACACAACAATGACGAAAATGAACAGTTTTGGATGTTTTGACGACAATCATTCAATGATAGTATACAGTAGCACAGCATTCTACGATAACCGGAAATACGTCATGCTCGCCTGTGCATATCGCCTATAGACCACGGTCAGGATGAACACTCAATTCTGATTGGTTGCAGGGTGTCCATAAAAAAGTGTTATAGGATACCTACTAATAGAGTTCTAGAGAAACTGACCGTTTACTGTTCTAAATGAATGTGCTACATTAAAACATAAAGGAAATGGGAATCTGTCATTTCCAACACTGTATTGTGCTTCAGTGCCTCGTCCTCTGAACACCACAGGATGGCGCTAACACACAAGCTGCAAGAACTAAGTTTTAGTGCCCCTCTGAACTGACTTTGTTTCACAGCGAATAACGTTATCTCACATCCCGTTCACTGTTCAGGTCGCTACTTCAGGCTGCAGTTCTCAGAAACGTTACACATCGCTGATAAAATTGTTCGTAAAAGTCGTTATATTGTTTTGGGGACGATGACATGGCTGGATAGCTAGCTTGTCTAGTGTAATACTGTCACATTATTTTCACTGATTGCCAGCTGTACACAATGTTATTGACTTTGAATCTTGCTAGCTTAATGTTAGCTTTCTGGCTTGGAGCTGAGCTGAAGGGTTCTACAAGCTGATCGGACTCTATCTCCCGTTGCTAAGGGTGATAAGTCGTATCTAAGGGCCTTTGTATTCCCTGGAGCAGTGATCAACGTTTGTATGCATAAGAACCTCATGGGATGGAAATGATTGTTCCAGGTATTAGTCAAACCCTCAGGCCTAACCAGGGAAACTGAGTTATTGTTTGGAAAAACTTGAGAACTTGAAACTCGTAACTTAAAACAGTCACAATATTTTATGAAAAAAATCCACCTGCCCTACAGTCTGCTGTGCATTATGTTATTCCGTTGCTGTATGGCAGTATCCAGACCGTCTAACAGACACAGAGCTGTTTGGGTCTCTGAATGACACAAAGTTTAGGCAAGCGGCTGCACGCTGCTCTTTATTGGAGGTAGAAATCCGAAACTACGGCAGAAATACATGGAGCTCGCCTCCATTACAATCAGTGTAGCAGCTCTGACTGCGGAAGCAGCGCTGCTTATCTCCATTTTTACAGAGAGAGGAGAAACAGAGCGACGGACGGGTCTGTCAGGGCTCTGTGTGTTAGTGCCTGACCATGTAACACGATGAGAAGATGCAACGTGCAACTCTTGAGGAAGGCTTTATGCTGCCCACACAATCAGAAAACTGTATTTTTTGTGCTTTTTTTCCATTGGCTGATTTTTTTATTTTTTTTAATCGGGTGGGCAAGACACATGTTTGGATGGGCTGAGCCATTTTTGAGATTCTTCAGGTTGAGCTTTGACATATCAAGCATTGATGCCTGCCTTTAACCCACTTTTGAAGTCACATTTTGCAATTTTGCTCTTGTGGTTCCTAGAGTCTCTAAAAGTAGAATTGGAGACAGAGTCTTTATCTATCAGTGTCCTGCAGTGCCCTGCTACGCCATGAACTACTACAACTACTATTTCCAGTCATAGTTCCATTATCTTTATTGTGAGTATTATTGCCACCGGCACCATCAGACACCTCCCCACAAAGAGCCTGGTTCTGTCCAAGGTTTCTGCCTAAAAGGAAGGTTTTCCTCGCCACTGTCGCACCAAATGCTTGCTCTTGTGGGAATTACTGGAATTGTTGGGTCTTTGTAAATAATTGAGTGTGTTCTAGACCTACTCTATCTGTAAAGTGTCTTGAGATAACTCTTGTAATGATGTGATACTATAAATAAAATTGAATTGAATTATCACATTCATTATTATTTTCACTTGTTTTCATTTTAAACAAATTGTATATCCAAATACACATTTTATATAGGCTCAGTCTGCCAAACAACATGAAATCAAGGAGAGGGTTAACTTTTCCTGGTTCAGATTTCCCACCGTGGTCAGAAAGCACAGGGAAGACACTTTATTTCTCCCTTTATGCCTCTAGAGTCTGTACTCGCTCTGAATCCGTCTCTCTCACTCGCTCTACCACACACTTCCCATGCACACAGATCGACGCACACGCCAACACACAAGTATAGACTTCAGGCCACTTACATGATAGGCTACGGTGAAAGCTCTGCATTGAGCTGCCGCAGAACCATAAATCAGCGTGAATTATGTGATCAATGGTTCTGCGGAGAAGGGGCTCTTATCTGGAAGGAGGGACCTATACGATAATGCAGCCCACAGCTGTTCCCTTCGCCTTTATAAGGAGAAGACCTAAAAGCCTGACAGACTGAGCCTGCAGCCGTCCCTCAGAGGCATTCATTCAAGGTAAGCAAGGTAATCTACCGATCAGGAGACTTACTATATATTAATTAAATGGTGTAAATTTCAACTGATATCGGAAATGCTATACATAAAAAGGTTCACAAGAGCATTGAAAAGTTCAAAAGTACAAAAATAAGAAGAAACATGTATAAGTAGGCTAGTTAACCTCTTACCATACACAGACACTAAGAGAATCAGAAAATAAAAAGACAGTAATTCTTTACTTAAAGGTCCCATGGCATGAAAATTTCACTTTATGAGGTTTTTTAACATTAATATGACTTCCCTAGCCTGCCTATGGTCCCCCAGTGGCTAGAAATGGTGACGGGTAAACTCAAGGGGGTAAGCTTCACTTCAGAGCTCGAACCTCCTATGGCGCCATTTTGATGCTACCAAACGATCACTTGATGTTAGCATCCCATTGACTGCCATTCATTTTGACGTCACATTGACAGTGAATAACTTTACATCTGAAGCGTTTAAAGACTCTATTTGTCCATTGTTTATTTATAAAGATACACGACAATGTATAAAAGGCTCCATTACCTTGTATCTTCACGTTATGGCTCCGTAGCAGACGTTTTTGTAAAAATAGGCTAACAATTGTGTCATAACCACGCGACTTACTGTCGCATAGGAGAAGAGTACATAGTAAAAGATACTCATATTGAATTACATTTATTACAATTTCCTTAAGTGGTTAACTCGAGACAACGCTCTGGACGGATGGACGTGCCGTGTGCTGCAGCGGACTGCTGGTTGCTTTCCTCTCGGTGTTGCTGCTGACTGGATCTCCTGTGCCCTGGTGAAGCCAGCTCCCAGACTCTGCAGTGTCAACGCTCACAAACTCCGACTAAAGGGAAGTGGTCCTTTTCTTCCACACTGATGCGTGTGTGTTTTTAGCAGTAAGAAGTTGTTTTTAGTTGAGGTTGTTCGTTTTCTGTGAAGGTGCCAGATCCAGGGGCCGATGGCAGAGCAGTGGTGACCGCAGTTTTCGTTATGAGCTCACATGAAGTACAGGAAAGGAAAGTTGTCACTTTAGTCACCCGAGGGCCGAGACTGTTTTACAGATGCCGGGCTACGAGCAAGCTGCCCACTGATTTTACTGTTTATCCACTGACAGAAGCAGAGCGGCTCCACGGAATTCTTGGTTCTGGATTTCTGGATTTCTGGATTTCTGGATAGGAATAGGCTACTCAAAGCCCCACTGAAGCAGACATTCTGTGCCGGCGCCAGGAGGAACAGGGAGCTGACTCCAGGCTGGACTGGACTTTGGTATTGTTTCACCCTGGGACAGAACATTGGACAATCAATGTTTTTTTTCATTGTCTCCCCAGGTTTTTGAGGAGATTGTCATTTTAAATTTATAAAATAAATAATAGTATAATAGTATAATAATAATATAAAATAATAGACTATTTTTATATATTTATTGTGTCTTCCTCTCTGTGTTGGTGTGGCTGGGACTCCGAATCTAGATTAATTTAAAATTAACAGACTTTCCATCTGTTACACAAGCTCACTGCCGATGTCACTCACCATTGTCGCTTATGTGTTTGTGTTGTAGCTTTTGTATTTGTGTTAATGATCAATGGTTCTGCGGAGAAGGAGCTCTTATCTGGAAGGAGGAACCTATACGATAATGCTGCCCACAGCTATTCTCTTCGTCTTTATAAGGAGAAGACCTAAAAGCCTGACAGACTGAGCCTGCAGCCGTCCCTCAGAAGCATTCATTCAAGGTAAGCATAGCTTTATAAATTGAGATGAATATTGAGATGACTTATTACTCTGTCACGTTCTCATTTTTTGCATCCAATAGCAGAAACTTTTATGAACACAAATGAAGGGTTTATTTTGTGTCTTTCTGCCCGAACAGGTCGTCTTGTTGCACACTGCACAGCCATCATGTCTGATTCAGAAGAGAGGCTGGCCCATGGGGAGACAGCCTCTACTGGTACTGAGGCAGTGAGTTCAGTTGGCGATGACGCCATTGGAAACAGTACCTGGCGTCAGTGTTATATTACCGTTATAAATTACGGCTCTGAATACACCCTCTGTAACCCCTGGTAAATGCAATTTACTATTTTATTTTTTGGCCATTTCATTTAAATACGTTTTCAATAAATACACACAACTCTTTAATATTTATTCTGCTGTTTCTAGTCAATACACGCAGAGTGGTGGCTGCACTCAAACTCCGCCACCGCAGATTGGCCCGCAGTCATCTGGCAGTGCACTGTTCACCAAGACTCCCTTCACTGCTCGAGGATCTGTTGGCGTCCTCACTTATGACCTCCAGGACTCCTCTGACAAAATAGCTGTCATGTTCCAGGTGCCCTACGATTATCACCTGTTCTCTAACGTGTATGCAGTGGGAATCTTTGACAAGAGCCAAGAGTGTAATTATGATCTTTATTATAAGATGTTATACAAGCCACTAACCACCTTTGTCAGAGGTGAAGCTAAGGGCCCCAGTCTCACTTATAAGGGGGATCGAGTCACCATCGTGGCAACAATGACAGACCTTTTTGAAGCTGTCATAAACGTGGAAGTGAAAGACAACTGAAATAACAGAGTCGGGAAGAAAGTAGTTTCTCCTGCAGCCTATTCTGCTTTTTTTTTGTGCTGAATTTATAAGTCATTCTGTGCCAATGGCTAATACATAATTAATGTTAATGTATGGTAACTTTGCTTAATTTCTTTCCAAAGCATTACGAATTAGAAATACATGCTTAAGATATATTGCTTTACAATATAACACAATCCACTGCTTTTGTGTTAGAGAAACTGTAATATGTATTTGTAGTAGAGCAGATGATGCATTTGATGGATTACTTACTGTACGTGTGTTGTGATTTCACCTGTAACGTTTATTGACTTTTTGGCTTTATAAGATTATGTAAACTGTCTTATACACGGCTTTCAACATCACTTTGGTTCAAATCTCAAGCATTTAATAAATCTGCAAAATCCGTCTTTGTCACAGTGTGGCTGTATGTCTTCTGAAATGTGAAGGCTGTGTTGCGTCCTTAAATGCATTTTAGTTATCAAAGGTCTGTTTTTGTTTTTTTTTGTCATGTTAATGGTTTTTGGATAGACCTTTGTTACCAGCCTGTTTTGTTATTTACAGACTGGTTACTTATAGACTTGAAACGGGGGACACAGCCAGCTACCCTGGCTCTGTCTAAGGTAATAAATTCCACTTACTAGCACCTCTAAAGCTCGCTAATTAACATGTTGAATCTAGAGTGTAAAATAATAGAAATAAAAATAATTTATACTTTATTAATCCCGCAAGGGAAATTACAATGTCTTCACTCTGTTGTTAGAACACACTACATACAGGTCTGAAATACACACACATGCTCAGTACCTATACATGCACAAATGGAGAGATGTCAAAGTGAGGGGGCTCCATCGGTTCGATGGACAGGCGCCCAGAGCAGTTGGGAGTTTCGGTGCCTTGCTCAAGACCACCTTGGCAGTGGCAACTTAACTTCGCTCCGTACGAGGAATTGAACCAGCATCCCTCCGGCTCCCAACCCAACTCCAAATTTACTATGTCAAACTAAATATTAAATGCTTTTACACCACATTTAATTTGGGCCAGAAAACATCAGCTCATATGCTATCAGTTAATGTCCCCTGTTTTACATAATGCTTTGAAATGTTTTTCAATCCACTACTTAAAGATTTAAGCAGTTTGGAGCAGCAAGGTGTATTTGTGAAAGCACTTGATTCACATTTGAGGGGAACAACCTGCTGAGTGTGCTGATAATCTCGGGGTTAATGCTCTAGCTGGCTTCAAAGAAAGCTTTCAAGTGTAATTGTATTGCCAGTTTTGCTTAGCCAGCAAAGGGGACATATATTCCAGCCATTTTGGGTTCGAGAACTATTGTAGCTGAGTTATGAGAGACTGAGTCAAGGTGTACCTGATGTTTAAAGCGAATGTGTCCGGCATACTTTCATCCTATAACTGGGTTCTCGTCGGATCTTCTTCATGACGTATTTGAAGGAATTATCCCATTTGAGTTATCCATTTGCTGATCTCAAAGAGATACTTGATACTTGAGACTTGATACCCTGAACAGTCAAATTAGTAACTTCCAATACAGAGTGAACAGGCCCCTAAAAAATCTCAGTCCAGCTTTTAGAAAGCAACAATAGGTGGGAATGGGCATGATGAGCATTGGGTTTTGCTGCGATTACTGATTAATGATTGCTAATCTTGTGCCACAGAATGAAGCCACTCTCCGGAGATCTTGGTGGACCTGAAAGAGATAGTTGAATTGGTTGTATCAGCATAAGCGTATAAGATGGCAGACTTATACCCGCTTATTAAAGTTCATTCCCTAAGTGATCCAAGCTTCTTTTCACCTTTCACAAAGTCATGCAAGAATTTGTGTTAATTATTAAACCCTTATTATAAAGTGTTACCAATATTTTTCTAGTCTAGTGTGTACACGCAAAGTGGTGTCTGCGAGAAAGCTCTGGTAACGCAGACTGACCCGTCTTCACAGACTGATCTCATGAAGTGGCGTATGTATGACACGCCAATTCGTTATCAAGACGCATACTCGTTTTTTAGCGTGCTTATCAACGCCGTTTGGACTCTATTGACTTACATTACGTCGCGATTGCGTGTGAATTTACGCCGAAGCGAGTAGTATGAAAGGGCAAAAATCCGCACAGGGAGGTTGGTCGGGGTGGTGGATGGGTCAAACACAGGACTTTCACCAGGAGACCGGGGATCGTGTCCCACTGTCACGTTTCCTTTGTGTCCCACGTCTTGTTTTCCTAAATCCAAACCCGTTCTTCTTTTCCTAAACCCAACCCATTCTTCTTTTCCTAAACCCAATCTGCGTGTCACGTTTCCTAAACCCAACCGTAGCTTTCTTCTTTTCCTAAACCCAACCGGTTCTTCTTTTCCTAAACCCAACCGGTTCTTCTTTTCCTAAACCCAACCGGTTCTTCTTTTCCTAAACCCAACCCATCCGTTGTATACGGCACTCAAATGCGTACAGATAACACGCCACTTGGCTTTAGAAAGTGGTGTGTATGTTTACGTCCGCTGTATACAGTGTAGACATACACGCGGATAGCTCAAAATGCGTACAGATAACACCCCACTTGGCTTAAGAAAGTGGGCGTGTAAGTTTACACAAAGTCATGATGTCATGTTGGTCTTCAACTGGAAATGCACTGGTCAGCAAGGTTCCCTTCACTGCTACAGGAGCTGTTGGCATCTTCACTCATTATCTCCTCCACAAATGTACAAAGGACTTCACTGAGAAAATAGCTGTCATGTTCTCTGTGCCCTTTGACTTCAACCTGTTCTGTAACCGGTATGCAGTGGGAATATTTAATAAGAGCAAAGAGTGTAATCATGATCTTTATCATCTGCTGTACTACGACACACAAACCACCTTTGTCAGAGGTGAAGGAAAGAATCCCTAACTCACTTATAAGGGTGATCGAGTCACCATCATGGTCGTGATCTGGCTGTATACCTTCTGACATTTAGTTGAGACTGCTATAGTCTATATCCATGACTTTCCACTCCTGGAATTGCCCCGTTGCTGCCGGAAATTCCGCCGTACGTCCTTTTTTTGACCGGATTTCTGTTACCTAACGCTTCCTTTGTGTTGGTGTTCTAAACTCTGGTGGATTTATGAGGACTGTGGTTAACTGCTCCTCAGATCTCTGCAGGGTAAATCCAGACAGCTAGCTAGACTATCTGTCCAATCTGAGTTTTCTGTTGCACGACTAAAACAACTTTTGAACTTCCACATGTTCCACCAAAACAAGTTCCTTCCCGAGACTATTTTGCAGAGGCACCGTGGCTCCGTGCAGCGCTTAGCACCGCCCAAGACGATTGTGTGGCAGAAGCGATGTGGCGGAAGGTCTGGCAAAGCGAGACTAATCGGCAATTTCCACTGGATGTGTAACGGCTGCGTAACGTCTCCGGAACGTCGACGGAGTCATTAGGTATCCATTAAAGTCAATGTGTGTATTTCCACTGACTGCAGAACGTCTGCGTCCCTACTCCGTCCCAGCTCCGGCGGTCCGCAGCCCTCCGGAGCAGATACGCAGAGCTTCTATTTTTGACGGACGCTGGAGAGCTCTGCAGCAATTCAGCACACGGCAGATAGTGCGGGACAGGAAGTCGAGCACAGAAACAAAATAAAAATCCGGTTAATAAAATACACCATGCTCACGGCGGATCATATTTCCCTGCACTACACCTTGAAAACACAGCACAGAGTTGTTTCCCCTCTACTCCTCTGGATGGAAACTAACTGTTGTTGGTTTTGTGGTTCTATTCTACGTGAATTCGCGAGATCTCGTGGGTCTTCGTGACTACAGCTGTCAGTCATGGCCGCAGCCGTACCGCAACAAATCCGGACCTGGTGGGTATTGACGGACGGCAGAGCACGCAGCCGTTCCGCAGCGGAGCCGGTCCGCAGACATTCCGCATCCAGTGGAAATTGCCGGTCAGACTGCTATAACCAGCGTTTGAAGCCAGCAAACGCACCATTACTTATAGTGGCACCTACATTTTAAATGATATCATTAGCATAGTGGTGAACAGGGTCAACACGAGAGCTGGTAAACATTAGCATTAGCTCTATAGCTTGCAGTAACATGTTCTGACATAATATGTGACATGACTTACCGAGAGATATAGAGAGAGATAGGGACTAAGCTAATACTTAAAAAGTAGAGCAACAGAAAGAGAAGATGAATAAGGGGGTCAAGATGGTGGTGTATTATTTTGACTTATTTTCTTCTTCATTGTACTACAACTTATTTATCTATTTGCATTTTTTTGTGAAGTTGTGTTTGCATTTTTATGGTATTTGTGAGGAATAAAGACTGACATAAAAAGGGTCTCTGACTGATGTTCATTTATGTTGCAAAAGGTTCAGTTCCTCCGTGAAACTTTCCTCTATAGTGTAAAAAAGGAAGCAGTTAAAGAAATGAAAAAGAAGGGAAAGGGAGTTTCAGATTGAGAACAGAGTCTGCTGACTACATGAGAAGATTACAATAGGGAAACAAAGAGGAAGATGAGGTTAGATTGACGACACTTTCATGCACAGAAGTAAAGAAACCTATTATAAACCACTTTTTCCATGCCTTGTTTTAATGATTTAGCCAAGAAATAAAATAGACATTTTAAACTGTACCCTCCTGAGTGCCTCAGCGTCCTCGAACCCTTAAAAAACACATTTGTTTGATGAATTCATTTTGACCCAAAAATGTACAGCTTGTTGAATGGATGAATTCTGGCCTCTAGTGTTTGCATTTGTGTATTTTAGTTACTGCCCAATCCTCTGATAGGTAAAAGTTACCTGCAGTCTCCCATTGTCAGACACTCCTCCACAGCACCACGGAGGAGGGTCTGGCTACTCCACACAACATTTTGGGATGGTAGAAAAATGTGCTCTGGTTTATTGGCATTTCTTTAAACCAATCACAATCGTCTTGGGCGGGGCTAAGCGCCGGACGGAGCAATGGTGCCGCTGGAAAATAGCACCTGGAAGGAACTTGTTTTGGTGGAACATGCGTATGTTCAAAAGTTGTTTTAGTCATGCAACAGAAAACTCAGATTGGACAGATAGTCTAGCTAACTGTCTGGATTTACCCTGCAGAGATCTGAGGAGCAGTTAACCATAGTCCTCAGAAATCCACCGGAGTTTAGAATTGCAACAGGTAACGGAATTGCAGCCAAAAAGAAGGACTTACGACGGAATTTCCATCGGCAACGGAGCAATCCCAGAAGTGGAAAGTCGTGGATACAGACTCTAGGTGACATAACTTGCATTCTCACTGCAGGTAAAAAGGGTGTGACAAGAGTTTGAATGTAGGCTATAAAAAGCAGTGCCTTTTCTATAAGTCCACCATTTATTTTATTCAGAAAAAGCTAAAGGTCTGACAGGTTAAGCTTGCAGCTGTTTTGAAGTGTTAATTCCCGGTGATCATACCAGCATTACAGCTATGACTCCAGCTCATGTCTGTAGAATATGTCACAGACATGAAACAAATATACATGTCGATTTTAACTCAACCTTCTATTCCATTTTAAAAGCCGCAACTTTCAAACAATGAATGTAGGCCTATTTGTTTCTTTTGGAATACCCCTGGGTCGAAGCACTCAAACATAACTTAAGACTCTACTGATTTCTTTTTTTTGTCACATTTATTTTTTCCTTTCTCGTTTAGACTGTTAAGCTTTTCTTCGTTTCCACAAACAAATAATGAACTGTTCTTACCTGATGGCGTACAAGGGTTGATATCAGATTAGAAAAGCAAAATATGTTTAAAAAAAACCTTAAATTCACAGTCATGTAGCAGTAAGCTACTCTTAAAGCCGATACAAAAATGATTGTTAAAAGGGTGGGACAATACTCCATGTACCAAGAACAATTAACAACAGAACCCCAATATTTTATAGTATTTATTAAGTATAGCTCAACCTTCACAGTCTGTTTACAGGTGTTGGGAAGTACTACTGGTATGTGAAAAAAGTTGTACAATACACACTACATTAGCATTACACTGGTTGGTCCGAATCTGTTTTTTCTTTTTTCCGTCTTTGTCTTCTTTTCTGTACATCTGGAGTCAGCAGCTACGTCATCTTTTGCTTCTTCTGATTGGTCTGTTTTTTGATGCGGCTCTTCAGGGCTAGAAGGTCAATGTAGAGGATCTGATCGAGGACGGCAGAGGCGCAGAGCAGGCCGCCATGCAGCGCCCCAGCCATGCCGTTACAGAATACGTCCTGACCTGCACGCGCGTGCAGGTGTGTGTGTGCGTACACGCACACACACACACACACACACACACACACACACACACACACACACACACACACACACACACACACACACACACACACACACACACACACACACACACACACATTAAAAGGTGCAGCAGGTAGGACTTATAAAACTAACTTTCTGTCATATTTGCTGAAACTGACCCTATGTTCCAGTAGAACTACATGAAGCAGGTAATTAAAATAATGTGGCTCCTCTGGCACCACCTACAGCCTGTAGTACGATTTGCAAAAATCCACGCTCCCTGTTCAGATGCACCAATCAGGGCCAGGGGGAGTGTCTAACTGCGTGTCAATCACTTCTCATGCACACGCATTAATTCTCCCTTGTGGGGGGAGGGGCTTAGGAGACCGTTTTGGGCTTTAGCAGAAAAGGGGTGAGGGACTGAGAAGTGGTTGATGTTCAAATTTTTTGGCTAAGTCCTGGATCTTTGCAATCTTACCTACGGCACCTTTAAGCAGACATGTCATTGTGGAATCTAGACCCAAAGAGTCAGTCAGTCAGGTCACCTGTTAGGTAGAGTCCGTTGATCGGTGCCTGTGGTCGCGTCCTAATAACCGTGTCTGGGGTGAAGCGCTCCAAGTTGTGTTCAGCTCCGTACATCTCACCTCTCGGAGCGCCCAAATAGTGGACATTAGTTAGAGGAGTGGCAGCATCCACCATCACCACCTGAACAGAAACACACATGCTGTTAGTAGTTCTAGTAGATATACAGTACATGGAATAGTTGCCAATTCAACGTCTTTGCAAAATCTTTTGGAGACAGCAATATTTTGGACTGACAGTGTGCAAATACAATACAGGCTTAGATTAGAGTCAGGGACGAAAAAAATAAACAGTAATATTTGTATTAGAAATGTGATGAAATACTAATATAACCCAATCCTGTTGCCTTCTATAGTAAATGAAATGGTGACCCCCATAGAAATAAAATGGATAGAAAGGCCATTACAATTCAAATCCATGTAGAAGAATGGTCAGAGCGGCAGCCATTCTTATGTGTACCTTTGCCATGGTAATGGACTAACTTCTGTATAAACCGACATGCAGCTAGTCGGGAGGTGAGGCCAAACGAGACGTGGATGTGGAGTCATAAGCTTTTTAAGGAAGCCAGCCTCTAAATGAGTCATATTTGTCATTTTAATGCTTCATCCACACAAATCCCTTTGCTATCGCCAGATGAGTAAAAACTTTGTTCGGAACGTCTTCTGTGACCAGTGTGGCGTGGGGGCATGGTTGAGTTAGCAAGCTAGCTAAGTAGCCAGTTGTCCACTGGCTTGCTGGTTCCGCTGTGCTTTCATGCTGCATTGGTTACAGAAAATGAGCCGAAAAAGCTTGGTCAAATGCTGTTTTTTGAGTTGACCTTGAGTTTGGAATATATTACCTTGTCTCGCAGTTGAGGGAAGATTATTAGCGCCCAGTCCAGCATCTCTTGGGCCATGCTATTTTTCAAATCCAGGTAGTCCTGTCCCCTCTTGCCAAGCTTTGTCTCCTCCCACTCCTCAAACCACTCATAGCGAGCCATTGTTAGCAACGTCATACAGGACTTACCTACAGAAAGATAAGGGGGATATGCGGGGTGCGATTTGTAAAAAAAAGCTTGTCTTTTGATCATGCACGACAAAACATGCAAGAATTAAATCCCCCTTTCAATACCACAGATGGTGCCACTCGGCCAGCCATGCCAAAACACTTATTTATGAACTTCAATATCCAATGGAAAAAAATCTCTAAATGCTTTCAAGCCGGAGTTCACTTCACAACAAAAACAAAATACTTTCACCCAGGAAACGCTTGTTCGTTCCTCGGGAGTGTTTTAACTACGATCTTTTCCCTAAACATAACGAGTCGTTTTGGTGCCTAAACTTAACTGTCATCGCCGCATGACGCTCACTCTGGCTAAACTCAACTTCCACGGCCCCTGAAAGGACCGTCATCTGGCGGTGCCTGTAGCCGGCTCACAGTCACCTGTTGGCGGCTAAACAACTGCCGCTGGTAGCTGGCGTCCCGGAACTCTGTAGCGGCTAAATACAACCGCCAACGGCCACTCTGATTTTATCGTTCTATGGTACTATGGACTGTTCACGTTACAGCGCTTTACTTAGTTTAAAATACTTCTATTTTAGGTATATGATATATGGTCATTTGGTGAAGTAGCATTGATCGCTTTAAGGGGATGATAAAAAAATAATTCAGCACAGATAGAGATATGTACAAAGAGAGGGTTGTGATGCTCAAAAAATGTATCCACTGATATACAGACATCTATTGTGCCATGTAAGCCTATGGAAAAAGTATTTTTGGCCCAGAGGGCATACCGTTACGGACCGGGAGTTGCAATTCCACTGTTTGACCGCTATGTTCAATTTGCTTCAAAGCCCAGCGCACTTCCTGGGGACCCGAAAGAGTAATACAAATTTTTCACTTCATTTCACTTTCGATCTTCTTGAATGAATGACCTACGTTGAAAAGTAGGTGATTGTTGGTACAGCAAACTTTGCACCGTACTGGTAACACATTTCATTACATACCAGGTGAAATATGCCTGGGACATCCAGCTTTATTCTTTCACTTTCAGTATTATATCATGTATGTAGCCATCATTTAAGACCCCTTTTCAGGGTTCTTTTAAATAAGTTGGACGGTTGCCAGCTAGGAATGGACTTTAAAGACCCAACGATTAAGAAAAGACTGAATTTCAAGTGGTAAATCTGCCAAAGCTACCATTGTGAACTGTACATATGCTGTGCTAATGGCCCATTGTAGGCAGTTAGCAGATGGCAGGAAACCATGTTTAACAAATATAACATCCCAACAAACAACTTGGAATTCACTGTTAGCGAACACATGATTGGATTACTGCCAGAAATAAGTACGTAGGGTTGAGGAGGCGAAGACAGACATCAAAAGAAGTGGCAGGCGGTGTCAGATTTAATGGCCAATTAGCACACATTTGTGCACAAGTGAATGTGTGTTACCTGGTTGTCTGATGTTGGATGTAGGATCTTTAGCGGATGGGAAGGTGATGAACATCATGGGAATGTTCCCCAATACCTGATCTCTGCTCAGAGAAGAGTAATGCTTCATACTACACGCACACACGCACACACGCACACACACACACACACACACACACACACACACACACACACACACACACACACACACACACACACACGGGACAGGAATGGGTTAAAAAATGGGATGTGTTAACTAAAATATAAGCAAATAGCAAAAACTATTTTATATAAAAAATATATATAAAAACCTACAGTGAGTCCAAGTCATTGTCTTTATACATCCAGAAATTGGTGGAAACAATGCCCAGCTCCTCTTTGGTTCCATCCAGACCAACAAAGACCAAGAAGGAACCCATACCGTGACGCACCAAACCCAACAGTGACTGGATCTCTACACACAAATATGCAGTGCAAAAGATAGCAAATGAGAAACAAGTGCAACGTACAATTTAGTGGCTACAGTCAAGTGATCAAGTCTGCATACTGTGTTACCTGGTTTGTCCTGTATGGGCTGAGGCAGAAACTTCTGGAAGGTGTTGAAGATTCCAGCGTTGGAAATGACAACAGGGGCATGGACCTCAAACTCTTTGTGTCCTTTAAGTACTGTCACACCTGGCGCGCGTGCGCGTGCACGCGCACACACACACACACACACACACACACACACACACACACAGTGTTAATCCCAATAGAAATATTCGGGATTGCAAGTTGTAGCCTTTTGGTAGCTTAGTGGTAGTTGATTCCCCTAGACTTAGTCTGAATCAACAGAAGTACATTTCCAGGATAATTGCCTGACATCCTGCGCATGTCCCTCACCTTCTGCTTTCCGTGTGTTGGCATTCTCAAACTCTGTTCGCTTCAGGAAACAACCTTCGAGCTAGCAAGCTACACGCTGATAATGGCAAGTTTTGAAGAACATTTGGATCGTGCAACGAGGCAGGCCTGCTTGGTTCTTTTGGGGAATGATTGTACAGATTTACGAAGAATATGTTTACACCATTTACTCTCTAACTGGGACTGATTGGGGGGATTGCTGTGGACAAAGTACACACAGCAATACACTGGTACAATGAAATTATGTTTAACCATGTATACAGCTAATTTAAATAGCTCACGTAACTGTGTTGTGTGGACAGTTAACTTCATGTTCCACCAAAACAAGTTCCTTCCCGAGACTATTTTGCAGAGCCACCGTCGCTGCATCCAGCGCTTAGCTCTGCCCAAACAATTGTGATTGTGTGATATATGTGCCATCACAAAGGTTTGAAAGGGAAATGTTCAAATACTGTGTCCTTTTATTGGTCAGTTTTTAGAGACCTGGAAGTCATGCAACTGTCTTGCAATGTGCTTATGAAGGCTTCTGACTTGGACCCCAAAAGACTCAAGGAATAGCTCTGTTTGAAAAGCTAGATAGGGACCTCCATGAACAGAGCGAGCTGTGGACACTTTCATGACACAGAATCTATCTCCCCTCTTTTTCTCCCTTTCTCACCATAGGCCTTCCCTTGCTGGTTGAGCAGGATGCGTTGTACAGGAGCCCTGACCAGCACAGCACCGCCGGCCTGCTGAATGACAGGGATGATGTGAAAGGCAAACTCACTGGCGCCCCCCCGTGGGTAGTATGCACCACGCTTGTAGTGGTGAAGAAGGAGAGCGTTGATGAGAAAGCTGGACTCTTTAGGAGGGACACCTAAAGTGATGTAAAACACAGCATTTAGAGGGATGTACAGCATGTGTGTGATCTGTGATACATGTGAATGTGTAGGTCCATCACCATAGAACAGGTAGGCAGACAGTGCCTGCAGGTCTTTGTTCTGTGTGAGGCCGGACATTATTTCGGAATGGCTGGTTGCTGCTAGGCGGAACACTGAAGATATGCGATCTAATAGGCCGGTTCGAGCCAGGAAGGTCGCCAGCCAATAAGGTATGAGCTTCAAGATGGCGATAAGTGGCGTCCGCCGTGAGGCTAACTATGAGAGGAAGACATACAAGCCCATTGATCAATCAGAATCAACAATACACTCAATGTGAGAAATGCAGTTTAAGTGTTTTGCACATAAACTGCAACTAAGGTCCTTTTAGACAGCTAGCTACCTTTACTATTTTCAATGTAAACACTTGGGAGAAATGGTACTGGAGCTGACTTTACTGGTATCTGAGTTCCCTAAATAAGTAGTTCTGAAACTTTTGTCAATAAAGTAATGTAAGTAAGTAGTAAGTAAAGCTTTACTTGTATAGCACCTTTCATACACAGAGTGCAGCTCAAAGTGCTTTACATTTGGAACATTTACAGACATGAAGGAAAGGAGAGGGAAATAATAAAAAAAAAAAAAACATTTAGCAAAATGTCGGAGCGTGGCCTAACCGATGTGGCTTGCCGACTTCACAATTTTGAATCTGTACCGTTACAGTCACTTAATAAGCTAAATTGCCGGTAGTAAACATTTAACACAAGATACAGCAATGTACAATAATGTAGTCCCATAGAATTTTTTTCTCCATCCAAATACCCCCTGACCAGCAAAAAAAAAAAAAAGGCCTAGCTATATAAAGAAGCACAACACAGCGCTGCGCCATATGTGTCTGATTTACTTAACAATATTGTAACTGAAAAACACTTAAATGCTACATTTAAAATTTTTAGAATCACTAAATTAATTTATCATTATAGTGTATAGTGCATTATAGTGTATAAACATGTACCACCTACAGTACCCCGAACTACCCCCAGGGGTATGCATACCCCCATTTGAGAATCACTGCCCTAAATGACACACCTCTAAACCAGAATTACTTCAGCTTCAAAATCTGATTATCCGATAAGAGACAACAAATGTTTATTATACAAGTTTGCAAAACCTGTCATATTGCTAATGATATCATCTATTTCAAGCTACAATTTGCTCTTTTTAGCTGCTTGATGGGATTATACTAGGTGAAAGGTCAAGCCCATTCACACACAGAACATCAACATATATATCCTATGGCTGAGGAAACAACTTCTAAATTCCCTAAAAAATTACATGGCCCTGTAGAGTTGAACAAAGAGAAAGATGGGTACTAAAAGTGGTCTTCCCAGTAAAATGCAAAAGACGACCACTAGTGGTAGCATAAAAATACAGAAAAGTAGTGGACTCAAGCCTGAGCCTTGTGGCACACCAAATGTTCATTGTATCAAAGAAAGATTTGCCAACTAATAATCTTGTTTACACAAACTCTGCCTACTTCCTCCTTTCATCCCTTCTTGACTTTCTCATCCATCATTCCTCATGATCGCCATTACCACCCTACCTTCATCAATCTCATGAACTCATCAATAGCCCCCTCCTCTCCTGGGAACTGCTGCTTCAGGCTATCTGCCATCTCAGTCTTCCCGGCATGGATATGGTACTCCCTGAGAAAGACATAAAAGTTAGGTAGGGCGGGCCAGAGATGGCTGGAAATGTTTTGATTAGTTCGAAGCTGAGTAGGATTCATAGCCCCGTGTAGATACTCTCAAAAGTCTGGATATATAAAAAAACATTTAAACATGGAGGACATAGGAGCCTTGAGAAGTATTAGTAAGAAATAAAATTAATGTCATGGTCAGATTTTGTTTGTTGTAGTTGATTACTCCTGGTGAAGAGAGCAAATTAAGACACTCATTGAAAGAAAGACAATTTAACTGTACAAGAATCACGATGTCATTATGCAGCCTACCTGCGCTGGTCAGGCTGACCTAGGACCAGTGTGTCAAAGTGCTGCTCCAGCCGTGTGAACTGCAACTGTCCCTCTGTAATCTGATCCAGAGCAACCCTCAGCAGGCTGTTCTCGTGAAGCTGGCCCAGGTAATGGATACCTGGCGGTGGCAGTGGTGGGGTTAAATCCACTTAATTTATACAAGGCTTTAGAATTGATCGTTTTCTTACACGGTCTTCATTCAGTCACTGCAAAATAGTATTTAAAGTGAAGCTAAATCAGTCCTTTAGTATTGAGATAATAATATTGTATTATAGTTTCCCCTTTTAATGTCTCATATGGCAGTAATCTTACAGTATTTAAGTAATATTAAATACTATGTTTGTTGTCCATTTTTACTAACATCCCTAAATCATTTTAGCAGAAATACAAGAATTTTAGAAATAGAACACAAAAATTTTTTTTAGACCAAAGAAAAAAGCACAGCTGGATAACATAAATAGCGTTGAATAGCACTTCAGATAACAAATGAAGCAGAACTCCATATACTTACTAGATATGGTGCTGTAATAAATACAAAAATTATTGATAGAACCGGGTGCTTATACTGTATACCTGAGATAGGTAACATTATATCCACTGTATATTTGACAGATATTTACATGTTTAAATTATGTGTTCAACACTATAAAATATATAATTAACTTGAAAAGTGGATGCTTGATACCGGTGTTGGCTAATAACTTTTATACAAGCTAAGAAATGTGCAAAATAGCGATGGCCAATGTAATAATCTAAATGTTGTTAGTAGTCATGTACGTATGCAAAATTGCATAGTTTGCTTACTAAACAATGCATCTTTGACATGTCTTTAACATGTGAAATATCATGTGTTTGTGAAGACAAATTATGTACTTTAAGAGCACAAATTCATAATTTGTCTGATATGTTATCTGATATGATATCTGATATGTATTAATGTAGATCAATGAATTGTATACATATCCACACCCAATCAACTCAAAGCTGTGCTCATGTTCAACGCAGTTGTGTGTTACTGTTGCAGTTCAGTGGGATTTGGTTCAGACAGGAACAGGGCGGCTCTGTTTGACAGCATTAGTTTTGGCATTACAAATAGATGAAAGAACATGAAATCATAGGACACGATTATAGTGGGAGCACATTTGTGGCATGATCTTTGTATTAACAACTGTGCTGTGGTCCATTATGCTCGGCTATAACTCACCACTATGATGTATGTGTTGAAGTCCAGTTTCTCTTAGTTAATTATGCTTAAAGGAAATAGGCTAAATGCAAATGTATTAGAATGACTGGAGTGTTCACCATACCATATACTGTATGTAAGTTAATCATCAATCAATTTATTTAGCGGGATTCTTTTCCAATACAAAGCTACAGGTGCAGAGAAAAACTTTATGTGCTGGTGTGTGTGTGTGTGTGTGTGTGTGTGTTCTTGTTTAACTATATTAGTGGGGTCCAAAAACCGGGAATACAGTATACTTGTGGGGTCGGGACAGCTTTGTGGGGCCAAAATGCTGGACCCCACAACTTTAAAGGGCTGTTTGAGGGTTAAGACTTTATTTAGGATAAGGGTTAGAATTAGTTTATGGTTAGGTTGAGGGTAAGGGTTAAGGTTAGGCATTTAGTTGTGATGGTTAAGGTTAGGGTAAGGGGCTAGGGAATGCATTATGTCAATGACGGGTCCCCACAAAGATAGTGCCACACACTGTGTGTGTGTGTGTGTGTGTGTGTGTGGCGAGAATTTATACTACAGTGCTGTAGTGTATTGATGTACAACATCTCTTTCTTAGAAGGTCATTTCTCTCCGTTTCTCCCTCGTTAAATACAAAGTACTTGACATTCTTACCCACGTCAAACTCAAATCCCTTATTCTGAAAGGTGTGTGTGCAGCCTCCAGCCTGATCATGTTGCTCCAGAACTACAACCCTCTTCCCGGCTTTAGACAAAAGCGCTGCTGCTGTCAAACCTCCGATCCCGCTGCCTATCACCACCGCATCCAGAGCAGGGGGAACACGGTCCGCAAGAAACCCTGCAGGGGAGCACAGATGTTAGGCGAGTCCCGAGAACTTTCTTGACATCTTGAACATCGAGGTTTTGCATCACAACCTTTACAGACTGCGTCTGCAGTAAAATGTATCCACTAGAGAATTTGTGGATACAAACGAGTCCAGGTCAAATCAGCCTGTAAATCTGTGTTCTGAAAGGCACAGACATGTAGAAGCCCCCACTCCTACTCAGCAGCACAATTTTTTACCAACTTCTGAACTAAAGTATTTTTCTGTGTAGCTGTGTTATGGCAAAACTCAGGATCACCAAAGTAATTTCAATTCATCCTCTTTGATGACATGAATGTCTGACCTTAATTTCACAAACAATCCACTCAATAGTTGTTGACTTATAGTGCTAGAAGGAAATGCCAGGGGATTGCCAAAGTCATTTAAATACATCATCTGGGGAGCATGAATGTTTTGTGCCAATCCATCTGCTTAGATTTCAAGTTATTTAACTGAATAAGTGAAAACTTTGAGAGAAAAAGGATGAACAAGGTCCTCGGAGGACCATAAATATCTTAAACATTCCATTTAATAGTCCAGTCTGTACCACATGAGAGTTGAATGAAAAATTATTCAACTTTCATGTGACACACATAGCTGTAGAGAGGCTTTAGTCTGGCCAAAAGTGATGCCAACATGCCAGAAGCACTGAGAGATCTACTGAAGCTTGATTTTCATATTTGATCTCTCTCCAAGCTTCTCTGCTCCCTTCTTCCCAACATTTCCTCTCTCACCAGCTGTGCCAACAATATACTTTTATGTTGTGCATAATTGGGAAAATGGCTGTCGAACTTCCAGTAATTATTTTTGTCTTAATTATTGGGATGTTGAAGGATAAAGCGCTATTTATGATTCTGCGGAGGCTCTACGCAGAGCTTCAGAGGGGAGTGTGTGGTAGAGCGAGTGAGAGAGTGACGGGGATTAGCTTCTGGGCGAGTACCCTAGAGTCACAGTGCGTGAAACATTGTGTCTCCTCTGTGCTTTCTGACCACGGTGGGAAATCTGTAGCAGGACAAGTTAACCCTCTCCTTGATATCATGTTGTTTATGGAGAAGGAGAACCTGGAATTGAGAAGGGGGGAATGCAACGCTACCAAGCCACGACACACGTCGCCGCGGTGTGTAGTTACATTTTTCAAGAGGTGCGCGTCAGGCTATGGCGTAGGGTCTGTGTCTCCACGTACCTACGTATGTAGCCACGGTGTAGATTTAACGCAGAAGCATAAATCACGCTTAATACAAAGCTCTGGTAGACAGGACATACAGTGTCTGCCAGTGATCAAGATTCAAGACTCAAGAAACAAGTTTTTTTTTACCTCTCTTCAGCCTGTGGTCCCTCTGCTTGCTGTCGGTGACCAAGCGTCCTGGAGGCCTTACGCACTTCTCGCTGAACACCTTGTAGCGTTTCCCGGTGGTCAGGAAGAAGATAACGACCGCCGCCAGCAGTAGCACACAGCTCAAAACACCAAGCAGCCACCACCACATAGCAGAGGAGAACTGGGGGCCCACTGTACAGACCTGGAGAAGAGGGGAACAAGGAAAGCAGCAAACTAAAGAAAATACTTAGGTAGATTGAGAGAATAATCCAAAAAGAAAGAAAGAAAGAGAGAGAGAGAGAGAGAGAGAGAGAGAGAGAGAGAGAGAGAGAGAGAGAGAGAGAGATATGAGATAGGAGTGAAGGATGGAGAGAAAAGTTTGAAAGAGAAGACTGATTAAAAGCTATCCTCCAACAAGGCTTTTCTATCAACAAGAGCACTAAACTGTAGAGGAGGAGCTGGTTAAAGTGAGGGGTGGAGGCCGGGCAGGATTGCGGTAAAAAAAGAAAAAAAAAAAAAAAAAATTCAGTCCACCAGACCCCAACTGTCCTTGCCCTCCCATTTGAAATATTTACATATCAGCCCCTAATACTGCCACTTAGCTGAGTAATTAAGATAATTAAGATAATTAAGATAATTAAGGTAATTAAGATAATATGAAAGTTTACTCACAGAGTCAAAAAAGGCTGACTGGCTCTTCATGGCAAGATGGCTAATGGTTAAGGTTAAGGTAACTTTATTGTCCCCGAGGGGCAATTGTTTGCACAGCCAGCAGACAGACATAAAGACAAGACACACAACAATACAGCAAAACATGAAATACTCACAGTATAATAAAATACATACATTTTTTAGCATGGGTGTCACTAAGATCCCTTGAATAGGCATGGTAAACAATAAGCTTTTGTCTTGATTGGATTATTTCGGTCAATTTTCGTTCCTACCCTCACCTATGGTCATGAAGGCTGGGTCATGACCGAAAGAACAAGATCCAGGGTAAAAACAGCCGAAATGGGTTTCCTCAGGAGAGTGGCTGGCATCTCCCTTAGAGATAGGGTGAGAAGCTCAGTCATCTGTGAGGAGCTCGGAGTAGAGCCGCTGCTCCTTTGCATTGAAAGGAGCCAGTTGAGGTGGTTCGGGCATCTGGTAAGGATGCCCCCTGGGCGCCTCCATAGGGAGGTGTTCCAGGCACGTCCAGCTGGGAGGAGGCCTCGGGGAAGACCCAGGACTAGGTGGAGGGATTATATCTCCAACCTGGCCTGGGAACGCCTCAGGATCCCCCAGTCGGAGCTGGTTAATGTGGCTCGGGAAAGGGAAGTTTGGGGTCCCCTGCTGGAGCTGCTACCCCCGCAACCCGATACCGGATAAGCGGACGAAGATGGATGGATGGATGGATTGTTTCACGATACATGGGTGCCGATTTGATTTGTATTGCGATTTCCATTCACTGCCATTCTAGAAGTATTGCGATTTTGATAGTATTGAGTATTGCGATTTTCTTTTCCTTCTTTAACAAAACAAAAGTTGAATAATACTATTACTATACGTTGTGACAATATATCATGAGACATTTCTAAAAAGTAATTGTTTTCTAAAAATAATGCACACCACTGTCACATACCAGTCAGTCAGTCTGACACTTATTATATTTGTTAAGAAGAACATAAGATGGATTTTCCGCATTTTCTGCTTTCAGTCTGTTTTGCTGGAAACAGATATGATGAGGTCGCCATCTGCGGTACCGTATAAACAGAAATTATTTAGGTAAATCATTAATAAAAAAAGAAAAAGTATTGATTGGGATGAAAATCGATTAAAAAAAAAAAACCTAACCCTACGATCCATAAGTGAATCGATTTTTCCCCCCCCACACCTTGTAAATAAGTAATACGTTTGTAAGTTAAGCTAAACCTGCACTTTGTGCACAGTATGCAACTTCTGTTAAAGTGGAATGTAAATAAGAAAAGTTACAGTATTATGTTTGCAAGTAACTTAGCTTGCTAACACATAACTAACATAAGCTTACTAACAGCGAGCTGCTGAATAATCCTTTGACGTGCTTAAATGTCATGTTTTTAGCTTCAAACGCAAATTAGCGCATATTAAGCAAGATAATAGATATGGTGATATCTATTAGTTCAAACGTTTTCCCTATTCACCTGCAGTGTCTCCCCTTAAAAGCCAAGAAGATATTAAAGGATTTTTAATCATTACCCTCATGAGTATCCCTCAGATTCCTTCAACCTTTTTAAACTAGTAGATCCCCCATTTGTGTAAATATATGTCCTGTGACTTCACATTCAGAATAACAAGTGTGTGATATTTTCTGAGTGCAAATATCAACATAGAAGTTCAGATTGGTGTTCTACAAGTTCTCACATTGTTTTCTACAAGTGCTTACATCAAGTCTACAAACACTTGCATTTTGCACCGTATTTACCTTCATTCACCACCTCCGGAGCTAGCCTACTCCAAACACAGCAGTTATGGGGTTTGTGGGTACGTTTTGGCTGTACATCTGTAGATCTGCTGCACAAACCTTAGCCAAATTACTCAGAAAGCCAAGTGGGCCAAACATATCCCATTCACAGCATCTCAGCTTTGAAAGCATCTTTGTTCACAATCATGCATTGGAAATTACGATGATTTCAGCTATACAGTGCGATCCCTACAAATGGTATCCTAAGGCAATTGGGAAGGAGCAACAAATTGGTGCTGGGTGCTGTACGTGAGTCAGAGGGGAGTCTGTAGAGGTGATGAACAAGCAGCCCTCTCTTCTCTGCCAGTCTCATGTCACGGCGTGGAAAATGTATCTGCTCTGCTCTTTGTGGAGTCAGAATTTCCAAAATGTCATGTGTTACAAGTCCTCCACCGTGGAAGAATGGGAAGACATTGGGATCCTGACACTGACCTAACTTCATGCCTTATGTTATGTGTACAGGCTGAAATGCCATCAAAGTGCCTGTAGCTAGCTAAAAACATTAGCAAGTCCAAGGATTATTTGCAGCTCAATGTTAGCAAGCCTATGTTAGTTATGTGTTAGCAAGCTAAGGCACTTGCAAACACAAGCTTTAGCTTAACTTACAGACTTGTAACTTGTTTACAATACAAGACATCTTGATGACACCTATGTGTTGAAGGCAAGTGAAAGGGTGGACGTTGTATAATTTTGTTATTTTAAATTTTGTACCCTGGTCTAGCTCTGCTAATGTGACGCCCAGCAATGTGCGGTCACATTATGTGGTTTAATAATGTATATTTTGAACAGTTGGCATATGTATATTGCTTTATAAAAAGGGCCTCATTTCTTTCATTTGGTGTAAATTCATTTTGTAAGCAGTATTCCAAATTTCCACCACAAGGGGGCCTCGCCTCCCAGTGAGACGGCATATTGTGGCTGTAGCCGACTCTCGTCTTTAGTCTGGCAGAAGCGAGAGAAGGAAACGCAATACCTGTTGCCGGTCTCATCATTTTCCTGTTCTTTTCAGAACTAAATTTTTAATCTGACCACAGGCCTCACGCCTGGGGCCTGTTACAGATTCTTGGGGGCTCGTCTGGGATTGGCTCTTCATGCTGGGAGACGCTGATCCTAAAATCGTGACTGAGACGCTGAGCTGGTGGTGCAGTGCCTAGTGCTGGAGGTCAGCAGCTGCTGTCCATGAGAGCAGCGACCCACTGGGAGAAGGTGTAGCTGAAACCGGTGCTGAAGGACCTGCTGTAAAGGACTGGAGAGGACGTTATGATGGCCGACAAGGAGAGGATGAGCCTGGTGTGGGACATCAGGAAGAGCCTGCTTCTACTGTCGCCTAATGAACTTTTCCAGATTGCAACTAATGTGGGCCCAGTTCCAGACAAGGATCCGTCAGAGCTCTCTAGTGAGGATGCAGAAGGGTGCTTTGAATACATCCATGCTCAAATGTACAGTAAGTACCTTTTAGACACTGCACTAAAAGATGTTGTTGACGAGATGGTACAGTGTCATAGTGTTACCCCCCTTCCTGTCGAGTTAGCCCATCCAGCCACAGCTAATGAACCAGTGACTGAAGCGGTAAGTGTAACCACTACTGCCACGGTGAACACCCAGCCAGTCATTGACATAACCAATGCTGCTACACTTGGCAATGCTAATGTTTTACCAGAAAATTTACAGCAAATGCTTTTGAACTATGATGATTTGAGTAAGAAGCTCCTCCAGTTTGTGAACATGCCCACATCACAGGCCACAGCACAATCTACTACTCCAGTGAACAGTGCCCCACTACACAGTAGCACACAGCCAGATGCTGCCACATACCAGGCACCAGAAAAGGTGTTTTCCCTAAAAGATCTCCCCTACATCCAGCGCCGGGAATTTAAGGTGCAGGGAGGCCAAATCGGGGATCACTCATCTGATATTAGTTACAACAGTGTGTGTAGGCAGATGGAAGAGGGAGTTAAAGATAATTTCACTGAGTCAGAGGTAGTAAGAGGTGTGCTTAGGATCATAAAACCAGGAGATTTCAAGGACATACTTGTTAATAAGGAAGATAAGACCCTAGCTGAGCTCAGGGGATTTTTGCAGTCACACTTAGGGGAAAGAAATAGCACAGAACTATTTCAAGAGCTAATGTGCACAAAACAAAGTGAGCATGAGACCCTTCAGCAATTTCTCTATCGTGTTATCGGACTGAAGCAAAGAATCCTGTTCTCATCGAAACAATCGGAAGATGGGATTAAGTACAGCCCAGACACATTCCAAGGTGTCTTCCTGCACACAGTATATCAAGGGATAGGGCACAAACATAATGACATCCGCAGGGAGTTGAAACCCTTACTTTCAGACCACACAGTGACAGATGAGACAATCTTGAAGCACGTCATGAAAATCACAAGTGATGAGAGTGAGCGACAGCGTAGGTTGGGCTCAACACAACGCCCAAAGCACGCCGCTGCACACAGTGCTCAAATTGAGGCTGGAAACTTGGAACAGCCACACACAAAGAAAGGAACTGTTGAGCAGAAAGCCGAACCAGATACTGTACAACAGCTCACAGAGAAGATAGATGTGCTCACCAAGTTAGTTGACTCCCTTGCAGAAAAAGTACAAAAAGACCAAACGTGTCACTGTGCTTCTACAAAAGTTCAAATGACCAAAAAAGAGAAACCCTATGGTTGTCCAAAGTGTGTAGAGCAGGGCTTGCGGGACTGTAGACACTGCTTTATTTGCGGTGAAGAGGGCCACAGAGCTAGAGGCTGTCTAAAACACCCTAAGCATCAGGGAAACGCCAACCGGTTGCTGAGGCGCAGAAGCTGTGTTAAACGTCAACCAGTGTATCAGCACTAAAAAGCAAGACACAACCATTGAGACAGTTAATGTAAACAAAAAACGTAATAGTAAGAAAACCACTGTTACGCCTGTGCAAGACCCCGCAGCTTCCAGCAATATACAAATTGCCAAACTAATAGGCAGAAAAGCGTTAACTAAGTGTATCCTTAATGGCCTAGCAGTTAATGTACTAGTAGACACTGGAGCTCAAGTCAGCATAATAGATAGGTCCTGGAAGGACAAATACTTACCTGACCTTGACAAGCGCCCGCTTTCTGAGCTCATCGACCTATTGAAAGATAAAAAGAAGTTGGAAGTGCATACAGTGAATGGACAACTCGTTCCCTTTCATGGTTGGGTCATTATCACTGTGAACTTGCCTGGTAATGAAGACCCTGACTTATCAATTAATGTACCCTTTCTTGTGAGTTCATTACCCCTTGAAAGGCCACTGATAGGGTTCAATGTGGTGGAAGTGGTAATCCAGGGGAAGCCTGAGAAACTAGGCCCCACCTTAGCCCGACTGCTAGGCGGAGCCATGTCCATTCCTGATGAGATGGCACAGACTATTGTACACTTTGAACAAACCAGAAAAACAGTTGCGCAGCAGGGATGCTTGAGAATAGGACACAGAGAGAGAGTAATCCATGCGGGTAGTGTAACCTGGGTGAAGTGTAGAGTGCCCCCTCAGCTTGGCCCCTCTGACTAATTAGTATTGTTTGAACCAGAGGAAAGTTGTGTGCAGCTACAGCAGCTAGACATAGACGAGGGCTTGCTTGAGATTCAGAATGAGAGGAACCCCTATGTAGCTGTGCCTCTAGGGAACCCTACGAAACATGACATCATGCTGCCTAGAAAATCCCCACTTGGCAGTATTCAGCCAATCAAAAAAATAGTTGAAACTGACTCACCTGATAAAGACGAAGTGATGGTTCAGGGTATCACAACTCCCCCATCTGACTCAGCCAGGATACCCACACGGTGGCAGCCATCAGTTGATGTAAGTCACCTTAACGAGGAGCAACAACAGACTGTAAGAAAAATGCTGTATGAGGAATCACCTGCTTTCGTCAGAGACACTGATGATATCGGCTGCATTCCAAGTTTACACATGTCAATAACGCTCAGAGACGACATTCCTGTACAGAAAGCCTACTCCTCTATTCCAAAACCACTGTTTGTAGAAGTAAAGGAGTACATACAAGATCTCTTAGCAAAAGGATGGATCATCAAGTCGAAGTCCCCTTATGCAGCCCCTGTCGTGTGTGTCCGCAAAAAGGATGGCTCACTACGCCTTTGTATTGATTATCGGTTACTGAACCAGAAAACCATCCATGACAGGCACCCACTACCTCGGATCCAAGATCTGACCGACACTCTTGGGGGACACTCTTGGTTCAGTATCCTTGATCAAGGTAAGGCGTATCACCAAGGGTTCATGGCAGAAGGCTCAAGACACGTCACAGCATTTGTAACTCCCTGGGGGTTATATGAGTGGGTCCGGATACCCTTTGGCCTCTCCAATGCCCCTGCAGCTTTCCAAAGGAGTATGGAAGAGATGCTGGACTCACTCAGAGACGAATGCTGTATCCCCTATTTGGATGACATCCTGTGTTATTCAAAAACCTTCGAGGAGCATGTTGAGGGAGTTCGCAAAGTCCTGAGAGCACTTCAAAAACATGGCGTAAAGTTAAGACCTGAAAAATGTGAACTGTTTCGCTGACAAGTGAGATATGTTGGTCGCCTTGTATCTGCAGAAGGGGTGCATATCGACCCAAGGGACTTGGAAGCGGTGCAGTCGCTGAAGGTAAAAAAAACAGAGACAGTTGGTGATGTGAGACGACTTTTGGGCTTTGGGCTGAAAAGGGTCTTGGTGCTGTACTCTATCAACACCAAGATGGTAAACTGAAAGTCATAGGTTACGGTTCCAGAACGCTGACCCCGGCTGAAAATAACTATCGTCTGCACAGTGGGAAATTGGAATTTTTGGCACTTAAATGGGCAGTGTGTGAAAAGTTTAGAGACTATCTGTTCTACGCCCCACACTTTACCATCTACACCGACAATAATCCACTAACCTATGTCATGAGTACTGCCAAGCTCAATGCAGTCGGACATCGGTGGGTTGGAGAGTTATCTGACTTCAGGTTCGAGATAAAGTACAGATCCGGAAAGATGAATACTGATGCTGACACGTTGTCTCGTGTGCCCCTCGACATCAACAAGTATGTGGTAGAATGTACTGAGGAGTTGTCACAAGAAGTAGTGGAAGCCACCTGGAATGGGACTAGAGCAGCTCAGGAACAGGATGTAGGGGTTGCTGCACTTTCTCTCACCACAAACGTCAACCAAGAACCTCCTGCACCTCTTCCAGCTATCAGTAGTGAGGAGTTGGCCAAAGCTCAAAGGGAAGATCAAGCAGTCGGAGAGATCATTAGACTAAAGGAGACAAACGCAGTACTAACAAGTGATACACGACTAACCGTGAACAGAGCAGCAAGGAAACTCCTTCATGAATGGAGCAAATTGCACTTAAGAGAGGGACTTCTTTACAGACAGACCAGTGAAAGACAACAAGTAGTCCTCCCGGCCAAATACAAACACATGGTGTTAAAGTGTCTTCACGATGACATGGGACACATCGGTACAGAGAGAGTACTGTCCCTAGCTAGAGAAAGGTTTTACTGGCCGTATATGAAGAAGGAAGTGGAGGGATACGTTACGAGAAAATGCCCGTGCATAAAACAAAAGAAACCAACGGTACATGTTCGCGGTCCAATGGGCAAAATCAATTCAAACTCACCATTGGACCTTGTATGCATAGACTACCTGCACCTGGAACCCAGTTGAGGTGGATATGAGTATATCCTGGTCGTAGTGGATAATTTTACAAGGTTTGCGCAAGCATATCTGACGAAAAACAAATCTGTACGGACAGCAGCTGACTGCATCTTTGAAGATTTCATCCCACGCTTTGGATATCCCGGAAAGTTACATCACGACCAGGGTCGCAAGTTTGAAAACGAACTTTTTAGGACTCTGCGGGAGAAATCCGGGGATGGACACTCACGAACAACGCCATATCACCTGCAAGGGAATCCGGCAGCAAGGTTCAATAGAACAAAAATAGAGACAAACGATACAGAACCATAACCAGTTGAGTAACAAAACCTTGAGAAAACACCCAGATGTCACAAGTGATTCAGAGTCAGAAGAGAACACTAGAAGGTATTGGTTCAGGGTTCCTGTGGAAGAACGAGAACATGAGACAGAACACTTACCATTATTTACCTACCGTGGTCCAGAGGGATCCAGCACCCGTAGAAACGAACAGACCTCTACAAGCAGCTGTTAGTGTAACAGGCCCCACGCCTGGGGCCTGTTACACTAACAGCTAGCTAGCTAGATTTAATAGGGTGACCAGACGTCCCAGTTTGACCGGGACAGTCCCAATTTTGAGTTGCGTGTCCCGAGTCCTGACAAAATCCTTTCGGGACGCTAAAATGTCCTGGTTTATACCAACCACTTTGAAATTGTCCCGGTTGTCACTGATTACGTGGCTGACGTGGTCTTATTATAGCCCGATCATTATCTAAACCCATGTGGAAAGACTAATAAAGCGTCCAGCGTATGATTTTAACAATGTGTGTGTGTCAGTCAATCATAGCGGTCTGCGTCTGCATAATCTGTTCAGCCAACGTTACAATATATATTTGTAAACATTGTTGCAATGCCTTCGTCTCGAGAAACCGCATGACCATTCCCACCTTAAAGGCGCTACTCGTCACACGGGCCAATTTAGCTGACACCTGTGCGCAATTTCACAGTTTGATTCTTGAGCAAATTCACTCCTCTAACAAATATATGGAATTAATGTTTCCAATAGGGAAGCTATCAAATGAGATTACATTTGTGTGTGTGTGTGTGTGTGTGTGTGTGTGTGTGTGTGTGTGTGTGTGTGTGTGTGTGTGTGTGTGTTATTGGTTAGAATAACACTGGTAACACTTTACGGTAAGGGTACATGAATTATCATGAATTCATGCATGGATTAATTGATATATGTATTAGTATGCATTATGTCATCAATGATTTATTTATTACTGCATTCCTTAATATCCCATGAATCATCAGGTTCATATGTCTGTCATTCGTGACCTCATACAAGAACAACACAACTAAAGCATTAGGTATGTGGGCACATCATTATGAATGATGATTTATTAAGCATGTTCATGATTATTTATTTTTCTGCAAAAAAATGTGGTCATGACTGCACAAATTCCGATTTGAAAACAACTTGTGCATAATGATGTAGCCACCTTACTTAATGCTTTAGTTGATGTGTTGTTCATGCATGAGGTCATGGATGAGAGTCTATGAACTCATGTCAATTCCTGATGATTCATAAGATATAAAGGAATGAAGTAATGCACAAATCAATTAATTCATGCATTAATTCATAATTCATGTACCCTTACCATAAAGTGTTACCATAACTTTAGTTCAAGCCTGTGGCAGCAGTTCCAAATAACTTCTTTAGTGCCATGCAATGAAAAATACCTTTTCACAAAGTTCAGTGGGTGCATTTTCCAAAAGAATGCTTTAATTATGAAAAATAAAGTTGGTCCCACAAGAAACTCACTCAATGTCTTTTAATATTATTTCTTAGATATGTAGGCTACATACTAAGAAAATTCATCAATATTAGCTGAGATACCCCATTATGTTGTGAGCAGTAGGCCTACGTGTACTGTTGGCAAAATTGTGTCTAATCTGTCTGTGTCTATGTCTGACCTGGGCTGGCACATGTTCACGTTAAAAAGCGTGTGCGTGCACGAGCACTACGGTCACGCGCAAAGTGTCCCGGTTTTAGTTACAGGAAATCTGGTCACCTTAGATTTAAGCACGTCAAAGGATTATTCAGCAGCACACTGTTAGTAAGCTAATGTTAGTTATATGTTAGCAAGCTAAGGCACTTGCAAACATAAAGCTTTCTGATTTATCCACATTCCACAATGACAAATGTTGCATACTGTGTACAAAATGCAGCTTTAGCTTCACTTACAGACGTGAAACTTGTTTACACTACAAGGCATCTTGATGACACCCATGCTCCACCCTCAACCTTTAGCCATCTTGCCATCAAGAGGCAGGCAGCCTTTTTGTCTCTGCGAGTACACTATCATACTACCTTAATTACCACTCAGCTAAGGGGCTTTATTAGGGATATGTACACGGGTTAAAAGGTGGGTGCAAGGGCTGGCCTTGGTCTCAAAAGTCCAGGGCTGATTTTTTTTTTTCTCCCCCAGTTTAGCTCTGCTAACAGCTAACTTGTTCCTGAAAAGGCAACAAAGTGCCTGTAGCTAGCTAAAAAGCCAGGTTCAAAATTCTTGTTTTGTTTGTTGACGTATTAGAGGCACAGGTTTTTACAAAGGGAGTTTTAGATATCTCTTTTCATCACTCCATAAATAAATAAAAAAGAAATCCATTTTTGCCATGTTTTTAGGAATAAAATGTCCCATAAATCAGGCTATGAATGACATATGAACAAAGCCCTCCGTAAAAATCTTAAGAGTTGATATAGATAGGAATGGAAGGCATTATCTAATGCTAACTTATGGTGAATTTAGGAGTAATGTACAGGCACAAATAGAGAAAGTGTAGTAAAATAAACATCTAAATGTGTATTTTGGAGGTTTTTCCCCCAAGAAGACATGTTACAGAAGCAAAACAATCCCCAAAACTCAAAATTTAAAAATTATGTTTTGCGTGCAGTGTCTCCCCTTAAGTCAATAGGCTCGTTCGAGATGAGCTGCCCGTCGCCTGTAAAGTAGACGAGAGCAGGCGGCAGTAGCCGGGGGCGTCGACAAAAAGCAGAGGTCAAGTCAGACAGTTTTCAGCTGTTTCCAGCAGCCTTCAGTCTGAACAGGAAGTCACAGAAACACACACATCCTGTTAGGTCTGATTCCGATTTAAAAAAATGATACCAACCCATCTCAACATTTTGATATGAAACACACGGGGTTCAGTTATTTGCAAATACCCTTAAAAGGTGAATTCAAAAAAGATGTGTAGAAATGCCCTTTGACCTCACAGGGTTAACAAATTCGCCTGTACCAGTCTCCCCTTATTGGTATTATTTTAGTTTTAGTTTAGTATTTTTTTTATTATTTTTGTGCTGTTGCTGTTATTATTATTGTGATATTATTGATGTATATTTTACTTTGTCTATATGTCTTTGTATCTCTGCGTACTCATGCGCCTTGAGCTGTCTTTCCAGTTTACGTGGAACATCTAATTAAAAAGAGTTGTGGAACAAAAGGTTGCTTTGACTCTCGGCACTGACCTTGTTAGAGACACAACTTCATTGGACGTCAAATTCCCAACGAGAAGCAACATCTTTGAACTAAAGCCACAGGCTCTGACAACCTATCAAAAAAGGGGAAACAAATCTCTAAACACCTGAGCCAAGTATGACGTCAATCCTTGATAAAAACATTCCCCACTTCCTGGGGGCTAATGAGGGAAGTGGAAACATGTGAGCAGGTGGATAAGGAGGTCAGGTGACTGCAGCAGGTGGGGAAGTCTAAGGGCATCTGGTGGACAGAAAGAGAATGGCAATGTATGGGTTTAGGGAATTGGGAATGTGGCTGGAGTGTATGGAATGCCATTTTATTCAATATTGAACTAAACAAGTATGCCTATGAAATACATCCAGAAAAAAGTGAGAAAACTGGTATAGCCTACCTGCTACATCAACAAATAGGATTAGCCCTCAAAATTAATGGTTTGCGTGGCCTGAAATTCCCAGCCTGAATTATTGTTTCAGCCCACCAGTGGTGGAATGTAACTAAGTACATTTACTCAAGTACTTTACTGTACTTAAGTACAAATGTTGAGGTACTTGTACTTTACTTGAGTCTTTTCTTTTCATGTCACTTTCTACTTCTACTCCTACGCTACATTTCAGAGAGAAATATTGTACTTTTTACTCCACTACATTCATCTGTTACAGCTTTAGTTACTAGTTACTTTACAAATTAAGATTTTTGCACACAAAACACATGTAGTTTATAAAATATGTTTTTATTCTAGATAAAACTACTCAACAATATAACGGCCTACAAGTCCAGCTGAAATGATTAGACCATTACACACATTTTTTTGGAACATTTCCAAGTTTATAAAATGTGAGGATTTTTCTGCATTGAGTACTTTTACTTTTAATACTTTTAAGTACATTTTCCTGATGATTCTTACATACTTTTACTTAAGCAAACACTTTCAATGCAGGACTTTTACTCGTAACAGTATTTTTACAGTGTTGTATTAGTACTTTTACTTGAAGGTGTAGTAAGTGATTCTGCCCAAAGACTATTTGAACTCAACTGTCAAACAAATACTACCCCCCCTTCAGGAGCTCCGCCCCCCAGATTCACAGACAGATAACTACTGGCTGGCACATTCAAATGCCGCCCCCCCTCCCCGCCTCTACAATCAACTGACACTGCATGTTGCTGATTGGCTGGAATAGTGTTTTGTAGCTGGTACTCCTTTCTGTTTGTTTTCCATTTACACAGAGCCAGGGCTGTGTATTAACACCGGATGTTTATTCCAGCGCACACAGAAAATATAGAGCTAGGTGACTGTGAGGAGACATTCTCTCAATTTGACAAAACGTGTATTGGATTAACATCACTTACTATACCTTTAAGTAAAGGATCTGAATAAGTTTTCCACCTGTGCTGCCCATCCTGACCACCTGAGTTCTGCCAGTCGGGCCTTTTTGTTGTTGTAACGTGTATAACAATGCATTCTTATATTACATAGTGTCTGAAAATTGTAAGCACAATGAGAAAAGAATCAATCAGAATCAATTATTTATTCAGTATAGACAGAAGCATGAACAATCATCAGTCCGACAACAAAATGACAAGGTTCAAGCTCGATTCACTGTCCATTTTTAGAGCCATGTGTGTAAGGATTTGATTTGAAATGCAGACTATTGAACTTAAAGGAGCACTCCACTGATTTACACATCAACATCATGGGGAGTATTACTTGGCCTGTCAAATGTGTATGTAGTTTTTGCTCTGAGAGAAATTTCTAAAACTTAAAAAAAAAAATTGCTTGACCCATAATAAAAGTCAGGATATATCCGCCTCTGCTGCTTCAATTGTGACCATTTCTTTTTTAATCTGGCTCTTATGAGTTCCCCAACTTTTTGGAATCGCAGGACTAAAATCACTGGAGCATCCCTTTAAGGTCCCTTTTTTAATCTTGAATGCTCTTGATATGTAGCATTTTGGAATGAACCCCTTCAAAAGTACATTTGGCACATATAAAGTCTACACGTGCACAGTAAACATATACTTCAAGCCACTTCATATTTCATTTATTCAAACAGATAATTGTCAGTGAGCCATGTTTTGGAGAAACTAAAAAAATTGGTAAACCCAAATGACTTACGGCTGTACTTAAATGTGTACATTTAATGAAGATGTATCATTCAAGCTATAGTGCGTAGTTTCGGTCGCATTCTAAGTAATGACAACAACATTGTCGGCGCATACACATGATACAAGCTGCCGGTGAAAAACAAAAACACGATGGACTCTTCAGAAGAGGTTATTATCTTGTCATGTCCTCTTCGTCTCCAAAGCCGACCGTTGTCGTTTCCCTTTTTTTCAGCGGCGACGTAAAACGCATCACTCGAGCTTCTGGGCGCGAATAGCCAGACTACACTATTTTGTAAACACAGCCATACTGAGAAATACAGAGAGTTGTGTGGAGCTGATCGTTTTAATTAGCTTTGTAGCAACTCATTTGGCAATGGCTTGAATGTAACGGACGTTCGTTAATATAAAATAGTCGCGCACTATAGCTTTAAGTAAAGATACCGTAACAAAAATGGTCTTATTGCGTTCGTGAGATTTCATAGAAAAAGGACAGCGAGGTTTTGGAATGTCTTTGAGAGAGCAACAAACAAATGTGTTTCTCAACACCAAACACTCCAGAGATCCAAATATAGCTGCCAGACAAATATCTATTTTTCAAGCCACTTTTAAAAACTAGAGCATAAATATAAATGTCATTTAGGTCATTTTACAAAGGACGAGCCACTCAAAATGTCTCCTAATACGGCTGAAAACAACTAGTCTGAGGGTCGCTTTTTTGTCAGTATTTGCACTTGACATACACATTTCTTCATCTCTCTTGTGCATCAAAAATATTCAGTAGCTGCCACAATAAAAGATCTGAGTACAAACAAGCTGCTCGTATTCTGCAGTTGGCACCATGGACAGTGTTACATGTACAGTGGCCCACAAGTTCACAACACATTTGAAAAGCTTAAAAAGGTCCCATTGCATGAAAATTTCACTTTATGAGTTTTTTTTTTATAACATTAATATGAGTTCCCCCAGCCTGCCTATGGTCCCCCAGTGGCTAGAAATGGCGACAGGTGTAAACCAAGCCCTGGGAAAATGAAAGCTCAGATGGGCCGATCTGGAATCTTCCCTTTATGACGTCATAAGGGGAAAGGTTACCTCCCCTTTCTCTGCTTTGCCCGCCCAGAGAATTTGGCCCACCCATGAGAAAGAGAGAGACATCATGGCTTGCAAATAAGCGAAGCATGGCAGTTGGTCAAGGCCACACCCCCACCCTCCACCTTGCCCCCCCTCTCCTCCTCAATAGCATTTAAAGCTACAGACACAGAAATGGCACATACTAAGGAAAGCTCATTGTGGGACTGGCTCTAGTGGCTGGAATTCTGCACTAAGGCTGAATTTCTGGAAAGAGACTTCAGATACAGTATTACAGGACCACTAAGGCCTATATAAAAGTATCCAAAAAGCAGCACGTCATAGGACCTTTAAGAAAAAAAAGATGACAAATTTGTTGAAATTTAAATTGTCTTCATACTTTCACACTTATTTTTCATTAAGTGCTTCAGTTTTGTACGGGTTCTGCCATTTTGTTGTTGTGTTGTTCACTCGTAGGTAACTGTATACATGTCTTTACTGATGACATTCTGAAAGTTTTCACTAAAGTGTCACATACTGTAAATGCTAAGCAGGAATATCACACCTACTAAATAAGTATCTATATATACACTATCGGTCAAAAGTTTGGGGTAACTTAGAAATTTCCATTGCACTCCATTATGGACAGAATACCAGCTGAGCATTGTTTTTTTAATCAGGGCAGCCGTTTTCAGATTACATTATGTTCTTACATAATTGCAAAAGGGTTCGCCAATGTTTTCTCAGTTAGCTTTTTAAAATGATAGATTAGTAAACAGAATGTGCCTTTGGAACATATAATGAATGGTTGCTGATAATGGGCAATGTAGATATTGCATTAAAGATCAGCAACTTCTTTCTACAACAGTCGACAACCCTTTTACAATTATGTGAGCACATAATGTAATCTGAAAACTGCGGCCCTGATTAAAAAAAAAAACAATGCAACTGATCTCAGCTGGTATTCTGTCTGTCATGGAGTGGAAAGGAAATTTCTAAGTGACCCCAAACTTTTGACCGGTAGTGTATCTTTCTATCTACATCTTATCTACAAACTCAGTTAAAAAGACAACCAATAGGTTTTATTTTAAATTATAAATTAAACATACTACAAAATAAACAAAAAGTGCAAATTAGTAATGATAGAATGTATGGGGTGCCAAATGTAAACATTCAGATACAATTTTATAGCTGATATATTTTGGTTATTTAGCTCACTTTCCTCACATTTAGCTTATTTTTCTTTTTTTTCTTCATTTAAGACAGAAATTTGTGTAAAACATGTTCTTTGCAATTGTCAACAATGTTCATAAAAGTAAAATAAAAAGTAAAATATTAAATCTAAATGTTAAATCTAAATATTAAATCTAAACCTAAATATGAAATCTAAATTGTAATGTTAAATCTAAATATGAAATCTAAATGTTAAATCTAAATATTAACTCTAAATATTAAATCTATAATTCTAAATGTTAACTCTGAATCTTAATGGTAAATCTAAATGCTAAAAGTTTAGAAAATATGCAAATAGACCACGCCCCTTTCAGTGCCCCCACCCACACCGCTGACTGTGGATCAGCCAAGGTTTCAGCAGGTGAAACAAAGAATAAAATAGGGTATTCTCATATTTTCTAAACATTTAGCTTTACATTTAACATTTAGATTTAGTGTTAATGTTTAGATTTAACATTTACATTTAGATTTAATATTTCAATTTCAATGTGATATTTAGATTTAACATTTAGATTTACATTTACATTTTACTTTTCTAAACATATTGTTGACAATTGCATATAACATGTTTAACGCAAATTTCTGTCTCAAATGTGAGGAAATTGAGTAATCAAAATCTATCAGCTAAAAAATTTTATCTGAATTTTTACATTTAGTGCCACATAAGAATGAGTGTTGAATTACGCATTCTTACGAAATACAATGTTGTAGTAAACTGGAGCTCACGTACAACGTTTTCGGTGTGTGTGTGTGTGTGCATCATGTGGGGTTCAAACTATGTAATACCTTCTCAATCAGACTGGGGGTCTTTATATTTCGGGTTACACTGACTGTGTTCATGATGTGACTGTTTTTGTGTTTAGGTATTCTTCAGCTTGTCACGTTGCTACATAACTCAACTGTTTAACATCTGATCACATCTTTTGTTGTTCTCGATTGCTTCATGATAACCGTGAATGGCTGTGTGTGATCTTTCTGTGACATGAGATACACTCCGATATACCTTAAACAAGTTTTTTAAGCCATTTTGTGGGTGATAAGGTGCATCTGCCAATACATGCTTGGTCACACTAGAAAGGGGTTCATTTGCACATCTTTACAAAATATGAATCACTAATTGGTGAACCGGTGAGCTAACCGCTAAGATTCTGTACTGTTCTGTTTCCCCCCCGTGCTATGTTGTTCACGATTGTACACCATTTAATTCAATAAAAAGGGGAAATAAAGTTGTCAGAGCCAACAAGCTTGCCAAGGGTCAGTTACCAAACTCCTGGTCTAGCTTGTTAGCCTAGCTCGGTCGGTAATGGGACAATAAGTTCACAGTTGTTTTTAGCTAGCTAGCTAACAATGCCAGAAATAGACACTAGTTTAAGTGAAATGCAGTAGACCTTGAGCCCTTCCAGTATTGTGTTAAAGAAAATGGACAATAAGTCTGGCCATAACTCTGCCTGAGTGGACTCACGCGGACTTATCAGGTCTTCTACTATGACCTGGTTGTTACATGTGATGACAGTACAGTACTTACACCAATTTTCTATGGGACCCTCAAGATGATTCTAGATGTGGCTTTTTTCTACTACTAGATGACAACTGACTTTAATATAGTGATGTGCATTGTAGGCCTTTCTGCCTTTTCATTACCTGTATAGTTGTGTGTGTTCTTAGAGTGGAATGAGTGTTTGTGTGACTACATTAAATAAAGAACAGGATAAGAAATGTGGCCTATGCTCGCACCAAGGACAGAGAATGGATGGAGTGAGGGTTTTGTTGTAGTTAAACATAATTTGGCCAGTATAACATTCTCTAATAAAAACTAATTTGACATGAGGAAATCTGAGGCTTCTGCATAACTGCGCTTTACATGCAACTGAGGCGTTGCATGTGTTGGTCTTATGATCACTTACAACTTATGGCTGAAAAGTTTAGTCAAATAAGCGGTCATAAAAATGTGTTAGTTAAAAAAATAATAGAAATCGCTGACCTTTTTTCATTTCATGCTGTTGTATATTGAAGACCTTTGGGTTTCTGGACTGCTGTTGAGCAATTTGAAGATATCTTTGTGGTCTGTTCTAAGTCATGACGGGCGTTAAAACATGATCAATAGATCAGGTTTAGTTTATAACTTTCACTAGCCCTTGTAGCTTGGAGATTAAGTGTAACCATCAGTAACGATCTCTCCAATCATAAAATATAAACAATGATAATGTCTGCTGATGGTCATCATCAGTAATGGCACAAATCATGTAAAAACATACAAAAAGTCTCTAAAATCCACACACACACACACACACACACACACACACACACACACACACACACGCACACGCACACAGCCAATGTGTTCAGGTAGAATCTGTGAATTTCTGACATTCACAATTTCATCTTTCTTTTTCGCCTCATTTTTCCTTCTCATTCTTGTGTCTTTTTATTCTCTTTTCTATCCTCCCTACACAGAAAATGATAATCCTGTTTAAATAACGGACGCCTTATTCACACACTTTGAAAAAAAGAAATCCTGTTATTTATCTACAAAGCAGTTACTTTAGCAAGATAACAGGTTTCCGATGCTAAGCGCCTGCAATGGTCAGATTTGATCTCTGTTGAAACTTTTGATTTATCGAAATAAGACCTTCCATCAATTTCACAGTGGCACATTTCCAGTGCCATTGTTGTCTTCCTTACAGTATGTTCCCTCCGTCCTCTGCCCTCCGCAGCCTCCACCTAGAAAACCCAGGTGACGGGGACCCACTGGGGGTTTTTAGAAACCGTTTCTAGGGCGACCTTCACGGTGCGGTAGGTCTCATCCAAGTCGTCGTTGATGATGCTGAGGTCAAAGTAGTGGTCGCAGGCCGCCTGGATCTTAGCGCTCTCATCGCACGTCCTCTGCAGCTCTTCATCCTGAAACGGAAAAAAACACGTGTGTTGCTACGCACTTATTGTGCTTTTGTATTTTGATGTTACTGTTATTTTTGGTTCAAAATAAAAAGAAAAAAAGTAAGAAAGAAAGAAAGAAAGAAAGAAGAAAGACAGACAGACAGAAAGACCATACAACAAGTGTTCCTTACCGTCAGCGTCTTAGGAACCACCCCTGCCTCTGCGGCCGAGTGGTTCATCGCCTTGAGCACCTCAAACTCTGGAGACTGAAGGAACACCACGTAGGGCAAGAACTCCGAGGTCCTCAGCACTTTGAGGGACTGGAATACAACAGGAACACACACACACATTTGATTTGGAACAGTTTCTTAGAGAGTTCAAACAACTGGAGATCCCCAGATGGTGACACTGAATGACTAACTATGTACTCTCCTACAATGTCAGTTGATGCTTTTGAGCAGGCACATGACCCTTAACTGACTGAATTGTATCTTCATTTTTTATTTTTTATTTAACCTTTATTTAATCAGGTAAGCCGATTGAGAACAAATTCTCATTTGCAACGACGACCATTCACACCTGGAAGCTGCCCAGTACAACCACAGTCTGATCTGCTAGAGCATTTTTTATTTTTTATTTTTTTTGGGGGGGTGTTAAGGGCCTTGCTCAAGGGCACCTCAGTGGTGGTAATGAGAAACTCTGACCCTACAATCCTACACCAATTAGGATTGTGATATAATGGTATCATTAGTTGAGTGAGTTTACTTGATAATCAAAGAAAACGCAACGCCAAAATTGGTAAAAGAGTTCGTGCCATGTTCTACTCACCCCCATCAACCCTCACCCCATGACATATACAAACAGAAATCATTAGTGTGGACATTATGGAGTAGTAGTAGAAATGCTACTGTGGTAGTGTACGGTTGTGGGGTAACAGCAGGGGTAGGCATGTTAAATCCTGCTTTGAATGCCTTTTATTACTGTATACGGGCAGTGTTGGGCAAGGTACTTTTAAAAAGTAATTAGTTACAGTTACTAGTTACTTCTTCCTAAAAGTAACTAAATTAGTTCTTCAGTTACAAATTATGAAAGTAACTAGTTACTTCAGAAAGTAACTATTGCGTTACTTTCAAGTACATTTTTAAATGCTCAAATGTGACCCCACCTCCACCCCTCTTTAACGGAACTTAAAATACATGTGCATGTTCAATTATTTGTGATAAATCTGAATATTATAATGAAATGGACACTTAATACAATACATTATTAACAGAAACAATGTACACAAATCTAAACTATTTTAATGTTGCTGTGCGACAAAGTGAGACCAATCAAATGCCATGTATGTAGATATTATGTTTATATAGTGGATCGATACAAATAACACAACACCTCAAAAGGCCACAACTGGGCAAAATTAAATTATGCTTGTTAAGCACTATACCAAAAATAAATAACAAATATATACACTCTTTGTAGTGCAAATAACGTAAGTGGCCTGATGTTTATACTTGTGCACTGGTGTGTGCGTCGAGCCAGCATGTGTGTGTGTGTGTGTGTGTGTGTGTGTGTGTGGGGAGTAGGTGATAGAGCGAGGGAGAAAGTGAGAGAGTGACGGCGATTAGCTTTGGAGCGAGTACCGACTCTAGAGTCATAGTGAGAGAAACAAAGTGTCTCCCCTGTGTTTTCTGACCACGGTGGAAAATCTTTAGCAGGAAAAGTTAACCCTCTCCTTGATTTCATAACGCCCTACCTGTCTCTCTCTCGTTGACTGACTCGCTTGTGTTGTTCGTTGTGTGTCCGACTATGTGTGCTTTCGAACACCCGCCCAACTCTACCTCTGATTGGCTTACAATGACCTTTTACTCAACCTCAGCCAATCGTCATCATGTATGCGCTTGTGTCGTGCACTGCCCACTAACCAAGGAAGAACAGTAAAAAAAAAAAAAAGTATTTGCCTCTCGGCTCAGACTCAGAGATAGTTGGTCTGATGAAAAAAACAGCTTCAAATATAGTAACGCGCCGCATTTTTTGTCAGTAACGGTAACAGCGTTATTAAGATGGGAAGAGTAATCAATTAGATTACTCGTTACTGAAAAAAAGTAACGTCGTAGTAACGCCGTTCTTCCCATCACTGTATACGGGGCATTTCCAAGTAAAGTCTTAAGTTGCTTCTTAATGTGTTTGTGCTGGTACATATGCATACCTGAGGGTTGACGTCCAGTATGCAGACGCGTCCTGCCTCCACCACCTCATGTATGGAGTCGATCTTGATGCCATACAGGCTGCCGTCGTACTCTCCATGTTCAAGATAGCGCCCGTTCTTGATGTCGGCCTCCATCTTGCTGCGGCTGGTGAAGGCGTACATCCGACTCTCGCGATCTTCCTTTTTGGGCTTTCTGGAGGTGTCTGGACAGAAACCAAAACCCAGTCATGTTATGTATGCAACCACAGGCATTTCCCCTCATCTTAAGAAGCTTTTAGTTTGTTAAAATCAATTTCTGTCAAAATCACACCTACTATGTGTATCTATGATATGATGTTCACACAGAGAGCTTAAGGATTACAACCTTAATGTGCCTAGCAATAGACTACTTTAATATACACTACCGGTCAAAAGTTTGGGGTCACTTAGAAATGTCCATTCCACTCCATTCCAGACAGAATACCAGCTGAGATCAGTTGCATTGTTTTTTTGAATCAGGGCAGCAGTTTTCAGATTACATTATGTGTTTACATAACTGCAAAAGGGTTCTCGACTGTTGTAGACAGAAGTGGCTGAAGAAAGGCTTGAAATCCATGCTTTTTGGTCTAAACGTCATACCCATATTAAAAGTGGTACAGCTCCCATATACTTTGACACTCTGGGATGAGCCTGATATCAATGGAAAGGTAACACTGTCAAGTTTTTGTTACAAGTGTCAGGGTGATTCTAGGCCTTACTGACAGAGTTAGAGGCTAGAGGTTTTTTATTTCCACCCAAGTCATACATCTGTAAAATGATTAGAATACACTGCTGTAAACATGTCTGACAGGTGACAGACAACACAGGCCATTAGCCACATGTCTCAGCTTACTACAGAAAAAGTCCAGGAGCCAAAAGACTCAAAAATGGATTTTATATGATTTTTCTTCTACAGATATGTCTGTGCGTTTTTTTTATTCCCATTTGAAAAGTGCAAAGAAAAAAGGCAAAAAACTACAAAATACAACACTTCTCAAATACACAAACACACCCACATCAATCACCTTTCCAATGATATCAGGCTCACCCCAGAGTGTCAAAGTATATGGGAGCTGTACCACTTTTAATTTGGATATGACGTTCAGACCAAAAAGCATGGATTTCAAGCCTTTCTTCAGCCACTTCTGTCTACAAGTCGAGAACCCTTTTGCAGTTATGTAAACACATAATGTAATCTGAAAACTGCTGCCCTGATTAAAAAAACAATGCAACTGATCTCAGCTGGCATTCTGTCTGGAATGGACTGGAATGGAAATTTCTAAGTGACCCCAAACTTTTGACCGGTAGTGTATATTCAATTTCATACATGGAATGGTGGTGCCAAAGAGTAGTGGATCCCTCAGTAGAAGTTTGTTCTTCAGTCTCCGCCGCCCCACACCCTGGGCACCAATCAAAATCAGAGTTTTCCTCTTGAAAGGCGGGACCTTGGCCACCTCCTCGTAGAGCAATATCTCATGTCTGTCGAACTCTGAGACAGGAAGAAAGAAGGGAAGATTTAAGTGACGGAAAGTAGTGTAGAGGAAAGACCAATGTGAAAGAAGAGTAGACGAGTTGGAAAAAAGAGGGGAAAAAGAAGTTTCACTGTTATACAGGGAAACATTAAATAGTAGGACATCATTTACCAACAGGGCCAAACAAATAAATCCACGTTGGCTTTGTTACCTGCATTTTTGGTGGTCACATACATCATTTTCTTCTTCTTTTTCCCTCCGACACCAGTACAAAGATTCCCTGTCACATAAATGGGGCATAGCATTAGTTAACTGAAGTCAGACATTAGCTGATTATCATCATTCATGCCTCCCAATCACTGGCTCATATAGCGTGGAATTGTGCCAAACTATTTCTTGGTCAGGACAATTTGCACGGCAACCAGCGAAGAGAAAGTTACTAGACCTCTCATCTAACTTTCCCTTCTAGGGTGGGTGGTTATTATTAGCAGGATGAATTGGAAAAACATGACTCTCACATCTCTAGGCCTTTGCTGTCATCTTCTCTAGCCTACCATCAACTTGATATTCTTTCAAGTCGACAGCTTCTTTAGACATGATATTATTCTTAGACTATACGGCAGATTTTTAAATTTCTATAAACCTTGGGTTTATTAAGGCTACATTTACACTACTACGCCTCACGTTCACACTACTACGGTGTTTCCGAGCCCCTGAAATGGAGAAATTTGGAAACACTGCTGACCCCAATTTGGTTCGAAAACTGTGAGGTTGCTTTGTGAGCTATATGGGCACAAACAGAGACCTTTGGAAATGATGATGCTAGTCAGTCAGTCTTATCAGTTAAATAGAGTTACATACCTTTCAGTAACAGTTCCACCTCCAAGCTAATAAATCCCTGCTCTTACTTTTCGCCATTGTTGTTCTTTCTCCAAAGTATTTTCTGTATTTTCAACTCATACATCCATGATTTTCAATCACAGAGTAACGTCAGAAAAACTTTAAGTTTACACTGGCACACGCATGCCCAGTGTATGCGAATGGTCATGGGATATGTGTTGTCAGTCGTGTTAATATGGACAGAGATTAGTTCTGCTACTGGAGCTAAAACTCTTGTGTGGACGGTGAATGTTTTTGTCTCAAAACGCTCCTTAAAATCGAAAACGTAGTCGTGTGGATGTAGCCAAAATCTCCCCCGATCATTGGTCCTTGAACTGTAAATTACATTTTTATGCAGACATTTCATTGCACCACCAGATGGCAGTGTAAAACAGCAAAAGACTGAAGATGGGAACAATAACACACAAAGTACACGTTATTGATCATCACTATGTTTTTCTTTGTTCTCATTATTCTTTCTTTCCAGTTACCTGCTGGCGCCAGTTCCACGTCTCTCTTGACAAACGCTTTCCTCTTCTCCTCCAGCATCTGACTGGGTATCAGCCCCGTGCTACCACCCTCCACATGACGGCCCTGTGACACACACACACACGCACGCACGCACGCACACACACACACACAGTATATACATTAGTAGAACAAACAGAACACAAAAAAGTGAAAAGTGTACATGTTTTTTTGTACTCCACCTGCCACCAGTTGACGTCATCCTGGTTGACTATCTGCAGGATGTCTCCTGTCTCAAACTTTAAGCCTGCCTCCTTACAGGGAATCAGGTTGTCGTTGGCCGGGTCGTAGTCATAGTGACACTTAAAGAACACCTGGAGAAACAGATACAGACCTATATGTCCTCAATTGTGCATTTGACAACGCATGCTATTTATTTAATCTTATTTCTGGCCATTTCATAATCCACTGTCGCCAGCAATAGGTTATCGGGTATGGTACTGTGACCACGTGTGTCAACTCTGTGTGTAGTGTGTTCTATCACCTTTCTAGGCGGTATGGCCTCATGGTAGCTGGGCAGTATCTTCAGAACTACGCTCACACTGGCTGCTTGCAGCTCCTCCTGCAGCACCCTGGCATCCCGGCCCACCTCTCGTCCATTCACCTGCCAACACATTGGATAAAAGAAAATTGCTGAACTGACACATTAATAACCACATTTGCAGCACTTGTAACGGATGGTGACAGGTTACCAAGGAGTTCACAAATATCATAAGAGTTTGGTGAGCCAAAAACAGTAAACTAGAAGACCTAGGACAGAGCCTTGAGGTACTCCACTGTTAAAATCAGACAAGGATACGCATTTACTAATGTTTTACCTTTTGACACAGCCAGGCTATTTACCCTTGTTTTCCCAAGCCATTTTCACCATTTCCATTGCTTTTGTGCTAGGCTAAGCTAACCAGCTTTTGGCCGTAGCTTCATATTTAGCGTAGGGGCACAAAAGTGTTATCAATCTCCTCATTTTCTCCCCCAAATATCTAACAATTTCTTTAAGAGACACTTTAGTTGGGGACTGGGCCAGATTAACCATTAGGGCACAGGACATCTAAGGGGCCCTGGGTATCATCAAATATTGTGTAAGATCACGTAGAGCTGGGCAATATATCGATATTATATCGATATCGTGATATGAGACTAGATATCGTCTTAGATTTTGGATATCGTAATATCGTAATATGAGTGTTGTCTTTTCCTGGTTTTAAAGGCTGCATTACAGTAAAGTGATGTCATTTTCTGAACTTACCAGACTGTTCTAGCTGTTACATTATTTGCCTTTCCCCAGGTAAAGTTTAAACACACGTTTAATTTAAAGTTACATTTGTAATAAATGTAATGTATGCTAAAGGTGAGTCAGCATCAACAACAGCAAGTCTATTACGTTAGCCAAAAGTCAAATCGCCCCCTCGTGATTTGTAAGAGCATTCTGTCCTTTGATTGGTTCTGATTTTAGTAAAGACAAGAAAAGCATAATACAAAATATTACAAACTGGCATGTTTGAATTTATAACGTTTACAGAGGGTTGCCGTTTCGGTGGCGTAACGTTACAACACACTACACAGTGCTTGCTGAGACCGATCATTTGTATTCAAATCTGAGTAATGCACAGGAGGAAGAGAATGAGGGAAATTAAGAAGGAGAAGGCAGTAAACTGGAGAGACCAGGCTGGTCAGAGCAGGAGAAGACCACAGAAAGAGATGCAGAAATAAGTGAAAGAGAAGAGGGAAAGGAAGAATTGACTGTGAAGAATGAAGAGGAGGCTGCAGATTCAGAGAGAGGGACAGAGGCAGAGAGTGATCAGGAGGAGTCTTGTTGCCCAGGGCACAGGAAATTGTTAATTTGTTGCTGTTGGGGACAGCTAAACCTCTTTCACACTGCTGACCAGGGTTGAGCTAGGGTTGTCTGATGAGTGTTAAACCCTTCTTTTGGAAATGTAAACCAAGCCAGTTAACATGGGTATATCCCTGGTCATGACAATTCAGAAATCACCTAGGTCACAACCTGGGAGCAATGCATAACAGTTACATTAAGTGCTAGAAATGGGCGGGGCTTTACACGTCATATTCAGTGAACAGCTAACATCACATACTCCAGTACATCTGTAAACCAGCAGAGCTAATATTTTGTAGTTACTTGAATTTGTCATTGTACAGTAGGGAGAAAGAAATAAAGCTTATTTGGTGTTTTTAAATAACCATCAAACACTTATCAGATGATTTTGTGCAGACTGATTTCTCCTCTGCATATTTAATGCAGCAGCTCGACAAGAAAGTAGGTTACGCTAGTATCGAGTTTTGACTATTTTAATACGAAGGGATAACAGTTCTCTTTGTTTGATTCCATTAAAAGTAAAGTTGGGCTTTGCTGTCACTTGCCTGTAAAACTCCGCTACCACTCTGCAAAAGGCAGACTAGTGAACACCCGGGCACCCACTGTCAGCGGACTGTTCGGAAATTGAACCGCTCTGCTCTGCCGTTGTTGAAGCTGCCTGTGAAAATCCTAATTTTATACAGTCTATGGTGAAAAGCCAGTAAATCACAGTGAGACTAAATTTATGTTGTTTTTTCAAAGTGTGCGGCGACCTGTGACAACTGCCCCACTCTCATTTCCAACCAATCACGTAATTCATCCTGCCCCGGCTGGTGGCGACCCAGGTCTTGAGCAATTCATATTGAAATCGACCATTGTCTACCCTGAGCTAACTCACCTCGCAAACTGGGTTGTTGAACACATTCAAAACACACAGTCGACCTGGCTATAACCCTGATTGAGCTATTGGTGTGAAAGGGATAATAGTGTTTCTGGAGAGAGCAAAACCAAGGTTTCAAAGTCACGTCAAAAAACAACTACTGGGAGTTTAAGGCACCTCCATGAGTGAAAAGACTGGAAGGGGTCTGTAAAGGTCATCCCTAGTTAGTGGTCTTTCTTACCTCTTTGATTATATCTCCCACGTGCAGCAGTCCTTGCTGGTCTATCATCCCTCCATGGAGGATGCGGGCTATGATCAGCTCACCCCCTTCTACTTTAAATGTCACACCCTGAAAAATAATGAATGTAGGCTATTGTTTACATCATCAATAATAACACAATCAGCACCGACAGTACAGTAAGAAGTAAACCCACGCATGACCTACTGTTGTGTACTGTTTTACTAAAAGCACAACATTCAGAAAAGAGGAACTGGTGCTCAGTTTTTCTTTTTACCATATGAATACTTTTACTGCATCTTTGAATTACTGATTAAATGCTTTTATAACAAACATTAGGAGTGCTTGGAGCAGAAAAGTGAAAACCTACATGGAATGAACTCAGCTGTGTCAACTGTTTAAGCTTTAAGGTTACCTACCAGGTTCTCCCCCGCCACTTTGCGTATGCCCACCATGCGGATTGCGTCCGGTGGAACGTTTTGTGTGTGGCCATCCTCCTGCTCATTATCCACAAAATCACATGGGCTGGGGGGTGGGCTATCGCATGCCTGGGACGCCACTGAATCATGAGTTTCCAGTAGAGACTGACAAACCAAAAAGGAAGAAATTCAATGTAAGACATTTCACAATTTCTTACACTATTAGGGCTGGGGAGGATATGCATTTGTCTCGATTCGATTCTTTCACGATACATGGGTGCCGATCCGATTTGTATTGCGATTTTCCTTCACTGCGATTCTAAAAGTATTTTGCGATTTGATAGTATTGGTATTAACATTTTCTTTTCCTTCTTTAACAAAAACAAAAGTTGAATAACACTTCTAGAGACATTTCTAAAAATTGTTTACTAAAAAGAATGCACATCACATGTCAGTCAGTCAGACATTTTTTTCATTTGTAAAGAAGTACTACTAGTACTACTATATGTATTATCTGCATTTCTTGCTTTGCTCTTGTTTGCTGGAAACGGATATGATGTAGTCAGCAGTACTGTATCAACAGGAAATATTTAAGTGAATCATTGGTGAAAAAATAATAATAATCGTCGCAAAAACAATCACAATACATACAATTTTTGTTTTTTTTTCTCCCACCCCTAAAGACTATTTGCATTTCTTTTTAACCGTGTGATGAGAAAAGAGTCAGATCTTTAAAAAAAAAAAAACTTTTTTATTTTATTATCAGATTTAGCAAAACAACCGAGAATATACTATAGTTTTACATGTATATGTGTTCTACACCTTGAAGTGAGGCTGTGTGAGTATGCGGGTGAGCTCTGCTGCGGTGTCGGAGTGGTGTGTGAAGGGGTCCAGGTCACTGAGGATCTCCTGCAGGAGCTCCACGTTGTTCTCCCTCACTGGCGACGGACGCGGCTCCTTAAGGCTCTCCTCTTGCTCCTAACAAACAACGACACACATATGGCACATAAGGCGCCGTGTCTAAACTCATTACAGGGAGAAACAATGGCCGGACCACGACAAGAGGAGTAGCTAACCAGAATTGTAGAGTCCCAATGTGCAGAACAAATTTTGGTCAATCCTCGTGGTCAGTAAAAAGGTATACACTTATGGAATTCTTTATCCATGGAACTTAAATCCCAAACAGAAATAAAAGTGTAACACAAAAGCCAAATTATGGCAAAAACAACAACAGAGATGTGAGCACTAATGGTGTTCCTTAGCAACACAATTGTTGTTTTTGTAAAAGCCTGACCAGGGACAGGGACTGCAAATTAGCGGAGGCTAGACATCCACATCAGGTTGTGATAATGTTATAGGTATTGTCCCTGATAAATAAACAATAAAATAAAATACAGAGACTTGGATACACATAGACACAACAACATAAAAGCGATGTGTCTTTACAATGTATGTGCACAACCACATGCCGGTAAGTCTATTTAAATTAATATTGATGTAATTAAAAGTGTACGTATGTGTGTACCACACCTGAGGGCTCTCCATGATGCCTTTGAGGTAGATGAGGTCCAGGTCATTGGCCGTGGTGGAGCTAGTGGTGGTGTCACTCATAGCGTCCAACACCTGGGGCACTATAACACACACACACACACACACACACACACACACACACACACACACACACACACACACACACACACACACACACACACACACACACACACACACACACATTAAGAACAGTTTAGGCCACAGGTTAAGTTGACTCTATGTATTAAATCTAATAACAGTAACTCACAGCTTTTTCATTTCCTTGTACAAGATGGAGCGTATTGTAGCTAGCTACTTTTGAGATGGCAAAAAAATAAAGTATCCTGCTGAAATGCTGTTATTACAGTCCAAATAATGTTAAGTGTTACATCTGCAGCTACTATTACATGGGTAGTTTTCAACAGAAATCCTACTTTACTTACAGTAACATTTCTTACTTTTACTTAGGTCAGAGATTCTTATACTTGCTTTTACACTAGGGCTGCTCGATTTTGGAAAAAAAAATAAAAAATAAAATCACGATCGCGATTATTTTGGTCAATATTGAAATCACGATTATTTAACACGATTACTCATTGACTTCTGGAAAGATGTTGCAATTATTGAACTTAAAGAGTTAAATGAATAGTGAAAACACCTATCCATCCATCCATCTTCGTCCGCTTATCCGGTATCGGGTCGCGGGGTTAGCAACTCCAGCAGGGGACCCCAAACTTCCCTTTCCCGAGCCATATTAACCAGCTCCGACTGGGGGATCCCGAGGCGTTCCCAGGCCAGGTTGGAGATATAATCCCTCCACCTAGTCCTGGGTCTTCCCCGAGGCCTCCTCCCAGCTGGACGTGCCTGGAACACCTCCCTAGGGAGGCGCCCAGGGGGCATCCTTACCAGATGCTTGAACCACTTCAACTGGCTCCTTTCAACGCGAAGGAGCAGCGGCTCTACTCCGAGCTCCTCATGGATGACTGTGCTTCTCACCCTATCTCTACGGGAGACGCCAACCACCCTCCTGAGGAAACCCATTTTGGCCGCTTGTACCCTGGATCTTGTTCTTTCGGTCATGACCCAGCCTTCATGACCATAGGTGAGGGTAGGAACGAAAACTGACCGGTAGATTGAGAGCTTTGCCTTCTGGCTCAGCTCTCTTTTTGTCACAATGGTGCGATAAATTGAATGTAATACCGCACCCGCTGCCCCGATTCTCCGACCAATCTCCCGCTCCATTGTCCCCTCACTCGCGAACAAGACCCTTGTTCACGAGGTACTTGAACTCCTTCACTTGGGGTAAGGACTCATTCCCTACCTGGAGAAAGCACTCCATCGGTTTCCTGCTGAGAAACATGGCCTCCGATTTAGAGGTGGTGATCCTCATCCCAGCTGCTTCACACTCGGCTGAGAACTGATCCAGTGAGTGCTGAAGGTCACAGGCCGATGATGCCATCAGGACAACATCATCTGCAAAAAGCAGCGATGAGATCCCCAGCCCACCGAACTGCAACCCCTCCCCACCCCGACTACACCTCGATATCCTGTCCATAAATATAACAAACAGAATTGGTGACAAAGCGCAGCCCTGGCAGAGGCCAACCCCAGAAACGAGTCCGACTTACTGCCGAGAATCCTGACACAGCTCTCGCTTTGGTCGTACAGAGATTGGATGACCCTGAGAAGGGACTCCCTTACCCATACTCCCGCAGCACCTCCCACAGTATCTCCCAGGGGACCCGGTCATACGCCTTCTCCAGATCCACAAAGCACATGTAGACCGGTTGGGCATATTCCCAGGCTCCCTCGAGGATCCTTGCGAGAGTGAAGATCTGATCCATTGTTCCACGACGAGGACGGAATCCGCATTGTTCCTCTTCAACCCGAGGTTCGACTATCGGCCGAACCCTTCTTTCCAGCACCTTGGAGTAGACTTTACCTGGGAGGCTGAGAAGTGTGATACCCCTGTAATTGGCACACACCCTTTGAGCCCCCTTTTTGAACAGGGGAACACCACCCCGGTCTGCTACTCCTTAGGCACCGTCCCAGACTTCCACGCAATGTTGAAGAGGCATGTCAACCAGGACAACCCCTCCACACCCAGAGCTTTAAGCATTTATGGACAGATCTCATTAATCCCTGGGGCTTTGCCACTGTGGAGTTGTTTAACTACCTCAGAGACTTCCACCAGGGAAATTGACAACAGTCCCCCATCATCTTCCAGCTCTGCCTCTACCATAGAGGGCGTATTAGCTGGATTTAGGAGTTCCTCAAAGTGCTCCTTCCATCGCCCTATTACCTCCTCAGTTGAGGTCAACAGCGTCCCATCCTTACTGTACACAGCTTGGATGGTTCCCTGCTTCCCCCTCCTGAGGTGGCGAACGGTTTTCCAGAAGCACCTTGGTGCCGACCGAAAGTCCTTCTCCATGTCTTCTCCCACACCCGCTGCTTTTCCTCTTTCACGGCAGAGGCTGCAGCCCTTCGGGCCCTTCGGTACCTTGCAACTGCCTACGGAGTCCTCTGGGATAACATATCTCGGAAAGACTCCTTCAGTCGGACGGCTTCCCTGACCACTGGTGTCCACCACGGTGTTTGAGGGTTACCGCCCCTTGAGGCACCTAAGACCACAGCTCCCTGCCGCAGCTTCAGCAATGGAAACTTTGAACATCGTCCACTCAGGTTCAATGCCCCCAGCCTCCACAGGGATGCACGAAAAGCTACGCCGGAGGTGTGAGTTGAACACTACCTGTTTGGGCTTACCAGGTCTGTCCAGAGTCTTCCCCCACCCTCTGACCCAACTCACCACCAGATGGTGATCGGTTGACAGCTCCGCCCCTCTCTTCACCCGAGTGTCCAAAACATACGGCCTCAGATCAGATGAAACAATTATAAAATCGATCATTGACCTTCGGCCTAGGGTGCTCTGGTACCAAGTACACTTATGAGCATCCCTATGTTCGAACATGGTGTTTGTTATAGACAATACATGACTAGCACAGAAGTCCAACAACAGACAACCACTCGGATTTAGATCAGGGAGGCCGTTCCTCCCAATCACGCCTCTCCATGTATCTCCATCATTGCCCACGTGCGCGTTGAAGTCCCCCAGCAGAACTATGGAGTCCCCCACTGGAGCCCCATACAGGACTCCATTCAAGGTCTCCAAGAAGGCCGAATACTCCGAACTCTTGTTTGGTGCATACGCACAAACAGTCAGAGTTTTCCCCCCCACAATCCGCAGGCGTAGGGAGGCGACCCTCTCATCCACCGGGGTAAACTCCAACGTAGCGGCGCTTAGCCGGGGGCTTGAGAGTATCCCCACACCTGCCCAGCGCCTCACACCCTGGGCAACTCCGGAGAAGAAAAGAGTCCAACTCCTATCCAGGAGTATGGTTCCAGAACCAAGACTGTGTGTAGAGGTAAGCCCCACCAGATCCAACTGGTAGCGCTCCACCTCCCGTACAAGTTCCGGCTCCTTCCCCCACAGAGAGGTGACATTCCACATCCCCAGAGCCAGCCTCTGCCGCCCGGGTCTGGTCCGTCGAGGCCCCTGACCTTCACCGCCACCCATGTGGCAGGGCACCCGACCCCAGCTGTTCCTCCCACAGGTGGTGGGCCCATGGGATGTGAAAACACCTACAACTGTGAAATTTCTTTGAACTTTTTTTTTTTTTTTCCATTCAGAACACAAGACAAAATAAGAGTTCACTTGCAAAAGGTAATGTGCAAAATAATCTTATTTCTCGATTATTCTGTTTTTGAGATCGTTAGGAGATGAAATCGTAATCGCGATTCAAATTTCGAATAATTGAACAGCACTACTTTACACATTGAAGAATCCTTTTGTAAATTAGATGTGATGGTGGGGGGGGGGGCATGAACAAAGAAAACAGTCAAATGGTTTTAGGCGCTAATGAGGAGGAAGGTGTCTGGTCTCACCAGGCTCTGTCCTGGTTGAGGCCACAGGCATGGTAGAGCTTCAGTCAATCTGAGAGAGTAAGAAAGATAAAATTAAAGAGGAGAGAGAGAGAGAGAGAGAGAGAGAGAGAGAGAGAGAGAGAGAGAGAGAGAGAGAGGATAAAATTGTGAGAATAGTCAAATACTTCTGCTCTCTGTGTGTTGCCGTTGCTCAAAATCCTTTTGCTTCGGGTAAACACAACAAAAGTTAAAGCTAGCGAGCTACATGCTGAAAATGGCAAGGTTTGAAGCAAATTTGGATGGTTCAACAAGGCAAGCCTGCTTGGTTCTTTCGCAGAATGATTGTAAAGATTTACAAAGAATATGTTTACGGCGTTTCCTCTCTAACTGGGACGTTTTGGGACCGGTTGGTGGGATTTGCTGTGGACGAAGTACACACGGAGATACACTGGTAAGAGGAAATGAGGTTTAACCACGTATCCAGCTAATTTAAATAGCTCACTTTACTGTTTACAGTTAACTTCATTTCATATTGTATGTGCCATTTTCTTTTTCGGGGTGCAAATGTTCCAGTTCCTGACTAAAACCAAGCACGAAACACAAAAACAAGTTCCTTCCCGAGACTATTTTGCAGAGCCACCGTGGCTGCGTCCTGAGTTTAGACTCAATTCAACTAGATTAGACTTTATTGATACCAAATAGGGAAATTTCAATGCTACAGCAGCAAAATATTAGCCCATACAAGAAATAATAAATAGGATAAAAAACTAGAATATTCAAAAACTACAGATAAAAAAATACAAAGGAAAGAATGTACTTAGCGCCGGCCAAGACAATTGTGATTGGTTTAAAGAAATTAAAAAAAACCCAGAATTAGATTCCAGTGGTGGCTGCTGTGTAGGATTGTTTGAGACCCGTGTGATCCAAACTAGAGCCCGACCGATATATTGGCGGGCCGATATTAGGCATTTTCCAAACTATCGGTATCGCCATTTATAATGGCTGATGAATTATTTAAAAAATAAAATAACAAAAAACTAAACACCCTTCAACCATGTTGTTTGTCCACCAGAGGGCGCTCTACAATGTCGGCGTGCGGCTTCTTCATTCATTTATGCCCTTATTGGATAAGCCTGCTGCCTATATGAATTTATGCTGGCGAAACTTACGATTTATATGCATTAAAGAAAGTAGAAAAGACTAACTCATTTAATCGGATGAGTCCCTTTACTCAAATTGAGGATTTCTTTTTTTTTTTATTGGGATGGTGACGTCATAAAATAGGACGGCAGACATTTAAAGCGTGATTCAAACACCTCAATAGAAGCTTCGAGAAGGGAGAGGGGAATGTGGGCGTAACTAATACTATACATTGCCATGACAACAGAAAACACAATGGAAATTTTGGGTAGAGAGAGGAGAACAAAGAGGCACAGACACCATTTAACTACATATAAAATCCCTTCTATAGCTTTAACACTATCTACCTCTCTATCTTTCTGGCAATGCTGCTGCTACAGCTCGTGGCTGCCATGGAAACCATCGGCTTTGCTTTCTCACACACACACACACACACACACACACACACACACACACACACACACACACACACACACACACACACACACACACATATACACGTTTGTTTCACTATCTTTGTGGGGACCCGTCATTGACATAATGCATTCCCTAGCCCCTTACCCTAACCTTAACCATCCCAACTAAATGCCTAACCTTAACCCTTACCCTCACCCTAACCATAACCTAATTCTAACCCTAATCCTAAAACCAAGTCTTAACCCTCAAACAGCCCCTTAAAGTTGTGGGGTCCAGCATTTTGGCCCCACAAAGCTGTCCGGACCCCACAAGTATACTGTATTCCCGGTTTTTGGACCCCACGAATATAGTTAAACAAGAACACACACACACACACACACAGCTGCGTATGCTAGAGTAGGCATTATGCAACACCTCAGGCAAGAGCAGGAGAGTGGAGGAGAAGATGAGGTAAAAAGAAAATCTTTAAAGACGTAAAAAATTTAAACGTGTGAAGAGGAGAAGAGGATGGAGGGATGACTGCATGTAAATCATGTTATCTGAAAAACGGGATTTACATCTATCACCCACTATTATCAATCTTTTTCACTGATTACATGCGGATGACAGCAAGTGGGGCGGGAAACACTACGAGATAGTAAATCTAGGTGAAAGTCCGATCCAGTTGTAGACAGATGCGGTTCATTTCTATTTTAGGATCAAGGAAACTTTATTTTTCTCCAGTTTTCAAAGAGATACAGAGGCAGGAGGAGGTAGCTGGACTAAAAATGAGATCTGGCAAAAACTGGATTTATCAAGCCTTTACTAAACATCAATACGAGAGTTCAACAGTTTCATGGATGAAAAAATATACTTATCAGTGCTTTCTGGTTAACACTTCTGCGGGGGTTGTGGGGCGGTCACGCAAGGCTTGTATCACGTGGATGCCGACCGTTTTGTAGTCATTACTTAGAATTCCTACAGAAACTACACACTACAGCTTTAAGAGAAAACTTAATTTGTTTTATAACTAGGTAATTAGTTAGTAGGGCTGAACGATTAATCGTTTTCTATTCGAAATTGATTTGAAAGAATGCGATTAGCTAATCGTTTGGTTGAATGTTTGGTGTAACATTTGGTTTAACATTTTTTATTCCTCTATATATATTTACTGTTTTTTTCACAAGGTAAATGCTGGAATGTTGTACATATCAGATTGTTTACAAAAATGTCCTATTTTCTGTGGATCTTTCATTTATTTTGTATTACTCTATTCAACATGACGGTAGAAGGTGCAATATGTAGATGCTGCTGTTGAACTGAGGCACATCAGACATTTCAGTTTACAGGAAAGTACTGATGGTTTTTTTTGATATTTTTTTTATTTCATTATTATAACTTCAGCTTTTGTGCTAAATGTTCTGTGTTTGACTGTTCAATGTTCCACGCTTATTGGAAGAAAAACAGTCATTGCTGGCAGGTCATATCTTTGTTCTCGTCAAAGCATAAGAATATAGAGCAGTTTGGAAGGTGTCTCATGTCATAATGCTCCATGACATGTTTTATCTGTTACACAGCGGCTAGTGAATCCCAATATTTGGCAGAAGAAAAAAAAGAAAAAAAAATTCGCAATTAGATTTCCCCCCCCAAATCGTTCAGCCCTATTAGTTAGAATATTAAAGCAGTTTGGACAACGCGCGGTTTTACAGCTGCAAAGATGAATCGATTAGTTGGCAACTGTTAAATGAATCGCCATATATTTTGATAATCGATTAATCGATTTGAGTCATTTCTTATGAAAAATTGTTCTCCGATTCCAGCTAGTTATGTTTCTTCTTCACTCCTCTGTGACAGTAAGCTGAATATATTTGAGTTGTGGACAAATCAAGACATTTGAGGACATCATTTTGGGCTTTGGGAAACACTGATCCACATTTTTCACCATTTTCTGATATTGTATAGACCAAACCCATCGATTAAAATCGAGAAAATGACCAACTATGAAAGCAATCGTTAGTTGCAGCCCTACTTGGTTTTGGTACAAAGTGATATGGCCTGGAAAAAGAAGGATCTGCAGTAGCTTCAGATAGTTCAGACTGGAGAAGCCACGTCTGGTCCTGACCTGCTCATTCATGTTCTTCTGTGGTACACAGTGTGTGTTCTATAAAAGCCACAGTTTCTCAAGAATCATTTTACTAAGCACTATTACAACCCAGTGGGGGTTGTAACGATACATCGATCTGGATCAATATATCGATTCAATCCTCAACGATCCAACATTATCAATACAAAGTGAAAATATCGATATCGTCATCTTTAAGATACGTCTTTATTTTGAAATTCCCACTTTATTTTTTTTCTTCCTTTTCATTAAAAAGAGCAGTTTGTTTTGAACTTAAATGTCTAGAAGAGCTTAGTAATGAAACTGTCAAATCGCATTGCTTTCTGTAAATAAATATAAAGGCCTTGAAATGAATCCAATCTAAATGGTATCGCGGCAGACTTTGTGATATCAGTAAATATTGTATCGTTGTCCAAAGAATAAATATAATACATTGTGATAAAACGTGTGATTTACACCCCTACAACCCAGTACTAAAACTTAACAGAAAACTGTTCTGTACAGGGCGGCTTTTCCGTTCTTTATTGCGTGTCCTAATTGCACATTTGATTGCGACTGTAGTGCTGATTATAATAAAATATATATAAATGATATACAGAACAGTAGGAGAGCAATGGATAAGAGGAACAAAAGCTTGCTCAGCTACTGTTTACCTGAACTATAAAAAAACAGCCAAACACGCACAAACTAGTAACTGACTACTACCGCTGTGAACTCCATCTGCTACCCTCTCCCTCGTCATCTTGCTTCTCCTCCACTCATACCTTTCTCCCTCCATTCTCTTTCCCTCCTTTTCATCTCCCCTCACTGTTTTTTTCCACTTGCTTGTCTCCTCTTTTTCTAATCCTCGAGCTCAAATCCCCCGTTGTCCCATCCTCTCCCTTTCTCTTTTCCCACGCACGTGTGTCCCCCAATGTTCCCTCCTTCCTCTCCTTCTCCCTCCATTACTCCCTTATTTATTCCCCCCTCCTCAATCACCTACCCTCCTCCCTCCGTCCCCCACATCATCCATCTGCTCAGCTGCTCCAGTATGTAAAGAAACCAATCATGCCAGGTGCACACACACACAAAAGGACTTCTTGCAATGTCTTGAAAACATAACTCAACTGTGCTGTTGCCTTTCATGTCATAAAACTATTTCTTTTTTCTTTCTTTTATTTATGTAGGCCTGAAAGTTGCCTTGATTTGAAAATGCAGTGCTATTCTCCCCCCTATAGGCTATTTTCTGACATTTTCACATGCCAATCTGTATGCCTATATGAGTGTGGGGTGTTTATGTCGAAATGGGCAGTAGGTGTCAAGTGCGTGGTCACGTTTTTTTTGACGCCACATGAATCCCATCAGTACGGTTTGTGTGGCTGTGTTTCAAATGCTCTTCTCTTTTTTAACCTTTATAAATGTCAGATTTTGTATTATTAGCATTACTCAGTGTACCCACCATCACCTTGTTTACACAAGCACACAATATACCGCGCGCGTACACACACACACGTTTGTTTCACTATCTTTGTGGGGACCCGTCATTGACATAATGCATTCCCTAGCCCCTTACCCTAACCTTAACCATCACAACTAAATGCCTAACCTTAACCCTTACCCTCACCCTAACCATCACCTAATTCTAACCCAAGTCTTAATCCTCAAACAGCTCTTTAACCTTGTGGGGTCCAGCATTTTGGGCCCCACAAGGCTGTGCAGACCCCACAAGTATACTGTATTCCCCGGTTTTTGGACCCCACGAATATAGTAACACACACACACACACACACACACACACACACACACACACACACACACACACACCAGAAGGGTCATCTAATTAGCCTCACCGGTCACATATAACAAAGCACGACACGCACCCCCCGCCATACACACAGACAGGCTGCCCAAAAAACAAATGCTAACACAACACATAGGCTACTAAATATTATCGGGATTGTGAGCGCTGTATTGTATTACAAACATTCACGCGCGCACTCAGACGCACCATTGTCAAGCCAGTCCAGTGTAACGTTGACGTTAGCTGCTATCTTACAATAAACGAGCCTCAGTGGCCGGAGAAAGAGAAAAAAGAAGCACAATGCGCTCATTGCTAAACAATAACTGTAATAGATATCAATAAAGCCGCCATGTTTGTGTGAAATAAAATGCCGTTCACCTACCTTTCGACACAATGTGGCTGTCTGTGATGTCTCGTGCGCTTCTTGTTGTCGTCTGGCTTCTTGTAGCCGTCAAGACAGAGGATGGTGTCAAAAGTAGCAGGAAAATGCATAATAACTTCCGACAGAATTTCAAAATAAAACGCTTCTGGCAGATCGATTTTTGCAGCATATATGAAGTTTCAATAACAAAACTAATGTCAAACTATTGTTGTTTCCATGCCATACACTGGAATGAACGTTTATTGCATAAACTATAGTATGTAGTAGATGTTTATTAATTTTAACTTAATTTTCCAGGCACCTATTTCCGGTTAAGTTCTACATATTCCTGGAATTTGACATCGATGCGATACCTTCTTTTTACCGTCACTGTGCGATTCGTATTTATCAAATATTCTCTTACCATCTGATAGTATTAGGAGTATTAAAAGGGCCAGTGCGTTATTTTTCGTTTGTTGTATTATGTCTTTATTTATTTTTTTAAAAACACACCTTAAAGTAACCAAAGTTGAAACCTGGCATATAACACAGAATCACAGATTTGACTGGAGGGAATAACAGCAGAGGGCAAATCACAACCCCGTAACGCTGAGTTTTAAAACAATAACATGACAAATTGAGATCCATTGATTGACATCCCTCTCTTGTCATCCAGCAGATTAGATTAGACTCTCTTTGTAAAAGCCAAAAAAGCCATTGTGTGACTGGCCTGTTCAAAAACAAACAGACCCAGACCCAGGTTCTTGGCGGGCGGTTGTCTGCCGGTGCCGGTTGGGGGTATGATGAAAAGTGGCAGTTATAGTCACGATAAAGATAATGGAACTATGACTAGAAATAATAGTTGTAGTAGTTCATGGGCATGGCGTAGCAGGGCACTGCAGGGTGTAGCAGGATGTAGCAGGACATAGCAGGACACTGCAGGGCACTGCAGGGCATAGCAGTGTGCAACAAGGCACTGCAGGGCATAGCAGTGTGCAACAAGGCACTGCAGGGCATAGCAGGGTGTAGCAGGGTGCCTAACAGGACCACGGCGACAGTATGCATGCTCCAAAACAAAATGTTGTCAGTGAATAAAAAAAAAAAAAGAAGAAGAATCTAAAATTCCATGCAGCTCTGTTGTTTGCAGGATGCCATAGCAGTAGAAACAGCCTGCCCATATTTGAAACCAGTGCAACAGCAGCATGCAGTGGAGATAATTCATTATTACACATCAACTGGTGTGTCAGCTGTGGTGATTTGATGGGTTGAACAGTGATGTCTATTATTACAGCTCATTAAAAACGAGGTATAATTGGAGTAATAATATCTTGGGAACAGGCTAATTCTAGGGTAGCCTGGTGGTAACATGAGGTTATTTTCTGTATTAGTGTACAAATGGGGCAACATATGACAATAATGTGTAAATACATCTCAATGTAATAATGGTGCAGAACTCATACCATGTTAATAATGGGGTAATATTGGCCTTTTCTTTGAAATGATTGAGATTTTCCCCTGATATTTGGCTGAGTATAGAAAATAAATCCAAACCAAAGAAAAAGGTCATGTTTTATAAATTATATGGACTATGCATGAAAAAAAAATAGGCCTACATTTATTTCGTTTGCCGTCAACGGGCTGTCCTATAGTGATGTTACTATTTATGAACAAACTGCTTTAAAACAAAAACATTAATCCAATATATTTATTTGGAATTTTGGTGGGATAAAAAGTACTAAAAAAGGAGGACGGTTCAATTTCTGAGATGGAGTGCTATCATCATGGGGCATCGGTTAGAATGCGTAAGAGGAAATAGGGATCTTTACTACAATACTGTCTATACCAATCACAGATAGGCCATATGAAGCCATGTATTCGACCACGTTGTTCAGCTGGAGTCTGTGAGACCCCAAACAGAAGTAATTCAACAAATTCTCTAGCTGACTCCTGAAACGTGTCCATCCTTCATCTGTAACTGCTTATCCTTTACAGCAGGGGTCTTCAACGTTTTTAGACCAAGGACCCCTAGCTGAAAAAGAGACGGAGCAGGAACCCCCTACTACATGTATTGTATAAAATTGAGTTGCATATTGAAATGTGGCACAGTGAATCCTTAACCCTTGTGTTGACTTCGTGTCACATTGGCCTGTTTTAAATTTTTTGTTTTATATTAGAAAATATTGGACGTAGAAATAAGCACTGAAAATGTGTAGAAGAAAAATGTAAAAAGTTAAAAACGCTGGAAAAAGCAAAAACAAATTGTGAAAAAAGGCGTCACAAATGTCAGAAAAAAAAAGTGTTTTTTGAAAGGAAGACAACACAAGGGTTAAGTATCTGTGGATGGCTACCATACTTATAGGCCAGTAAGCCTATCATCAATGTCGAACACGGAACCCTCTTGCTTTGAGGCGACAGTGCTAACCACTGCAACACCGTTCCGCCATCTGAAACATGTCATCTGTTCAAAGTCATGTTTATAGGGAATTTGCATAAAACAATAAGTATGTTTTTGAGCTGAGATGGCCCGGGGTCTCCAGAACCCTATTTATGTTAATCATTGGAAGAAAGTTAGAACATGGTCTCAACCATGGTCTAATTGGCCATGAGGTTGGCCGTTTCTCTCTCCCACTAGTAGCAAACACTAGTGTTTCTGATTTCTCATTACCGCCAAATGTCTCTTCCTCTCTGAAGAGGCTAAACGTACTGGAAGTGATCTTTCCATCGGCCTTTCCTTCTACTGGCTGTCCTGACCCTAAACCCTCACAGTTTGCTCTGGCAGAAGAGTGGCCCTTTTTGTTCATGTGCCAGAAAATAACCCAGCAGATGTTCCTGTAGATGCAACCCAATGGGTCACAATGTGAAATGTAAGTTACATGCCCGTAGAGGCTGCCAGTCCTTTCAAGGGACCCTAATGTGGCGACGAATTCTTAAAAAATAGGAATGCCATTTACTTTCTTTGCACTGTAAAGCAACAACTCTGGATGCCATAAAGCAATCCTCAGAAAGTTATAACACCCACTGTTTGTGTCCTCATTTATATTCCAGAGTTTTTTCTTCTCAACAAAACCCATGAAAAGGATTATATATATATATATATATATATATATATATATATATATATATATATATATATATATATACACTGTATACATAAACTGAAAAACATGGGACTTGCAGATCCAGACTGAAAATGATGGCTAACCAACCAGACATCGTTGAAGCTGCAACGAGAAGCTTGGAAAATACCAAGGGCTTAGAGAGGAGCTAGAAAAGATGTGGAAAGTGAAGGCAACAGTGGTTACAGTGAGCACTACAGGCTTTAACCCCCAAATGGGGACAATGGCTCCAGTAAATTCCAGGAACAACATCTGAGATCTCTGTCCAGAAGAGGGCAGTCCTAGGAACAGCAAAGATACTGCAAATAACCCTCAGGCTGTAACATGTGTGTTTGTGTGTGTGTGTGTGTGTGTGTGTGTGTGTGTGTGTGTGTGTGTGTGTGTGTGTGTGTGTGTGTGTGTGTGTGTGTGCCTCACGTCATAACAACAACAACAACAAGCAGTTTGGCTGTAACAATAATGTGGCTGTCAGGTAACCTAACTGCTTAAGCTTACATTGGAAATTGGTTGGCCTGTTGGGTAGCTGAAAGGTCTGTGTGATCTATAAAATCAGTGTTGATATAAGCATCAGTGTTCCTTGAATTGCTTAATTAGTTAATGTTATTCAGTAGCATTACAAAGCCAAAGTGCTCTTTTCCAGGGCATATACTACTCTCAGCTTTATTGTAGCTTTTGGGAAGGGTTATGGTTATGGTTATTGAATTAGCAGACACTTTTGTCCAAAGCAACAAAATATGAATCTTACAATAGTTAAAATGAACAGTAAACTGTTTTAAAAAGTTGCTAAGCCAATATTAAGCAAAATAGTAATAACAACAATAATGACAATACAATACCAAATATCAATAATAATAAAAAAAAAAAATACCATAAATACACAAATCATAACTCTAATAATTAATTAATTATTTATATAAAATGCCAGGGACGATTTTTTTTGTCCCAGTCCAGCCCTGGTATGGGGCAAGTGTTGTGGTTTTTATATTAAGAAGGATAATACCAAGAGCAATATAGGGCGAGTGGGGGATATATATATATATATATATATATATATATATATATATATATATATATATATATATATATATATATATATATATAATGACACTATATATTTGAGATCTAGTATCTGAGTTACAGACGGGTAGGAAGATCAGAGACACGGACTAACACTTTGTTGGTTTTGGTCTTTGTTGACAATAAGAAAAATAAAAATAACACCAGCCTTATCATTGTTTAATACAAATGTAAAGTAAGTGTGCCTTGGCAATTGTCTTTGTACTGTCCTTGCAATGAGTTGCTTCTTCAAAGCTCGACAGTTAGCTAGCAGTGTAAAGTTCTCCAAAAAAAAAGAAGGCATAGCTTTTCTTGGGGTACGACGAAGAAACAAACAGAAATGAGATGAAACCAATAAAGTATAGTGCAAATCCACAACTTGTAGCAACAGAAAATGCTGAGTCATAACTAAAAGCCATGCTAACTATCACTTTAGTGATTTGACATTAGAAAATTCCATTAAACCAAATATATGCCAAGTATAATTCCTTTTAACATTTTTTTGTAATATATACAGATTACAGTACGGACTAATAGTGTCCAAGGCAACAATGTAGGAAGAAAAATGCAGCAGGAGAAAACAGCACTGGCACTCTGCTCTGCAGCACAATCAATAGACCTTTTTCACAGCAGACATGTTGACATGTCATAGTAGGAAAAGCACAGGTGTATTCAAAACCATTAATGATAACTGCATTCCACTTAGGAGAGGTCCTGGTATTGTGCATGCTGACTCACTGAAATAGCTTACTGGGACACTTGATGGAACTGAGCCATCGTTAAGGTTATCAATTCCAGCTGTGCTTTTCCTACTATGACAAGTCAAAATGTCTGCTGTGAAAAAGGTCCATTGACTTCTGATGGAAATTTACAACAAAGTGAAAGTTAAACTAAAAGCTACTGCTGCTGGTTAGCTTAAAGGGGGCACTGCTGCACACACAATTTTGTTAAATAAACAAACTCTTTCTTAATTTACTTCAGAGAGGTCAGAACAGTCATTGTTTTTAATTATTCTCTACATGAGTGTTTCTCAAATGGGGGTAGGCCATAGACTGTTAATATTAATATACAGTCTATGGTGTAAGCGTACCCCTAGGGGTACCTTAGAGTACTGCAGTATTGCAGCCTGAGACTTTTGCAAAATGGCAGTTTAAAAATATGTCATGCATAATTCCTAAAATAATTATACTATAAGAATGAATTAATTTAGTGACGGATTTGAAACATTTGAAATGTAGCATTTAAATGTTTTTTAGTAAATCTATCATTGCCAGCACTGTATTGTACCTCTTTATATGGACTGTGTTTTGCGTTGGTCAGGGGGTAAAACAATTCAAAGGGGGTACAATATTGAAAAAAGTTTGAGAACCACTGCTCTACATTATAGTCTAAAAACTACTGCGTTAAAGGGTAACTCATTTTTTTCAACCTGGACCATATTCTCCTGGGTTTTTGTGTCTAAGTAACTGATGGGAACAACAATCTTTGACATTGGTCCGGTATTAAGCGAGATTGCTGCAATTGGCAGCGGCGAAACAAGCTACAATGCAAGTTAATAGGGCAATTGTCCAGCTTGTATTTACCTTCACAAAAGTGCTTGTTTTGCCACTGGCAGGCTCAGATTAATATTCTAAGTGTCTGACAACATTATGGAAAGGATTTCTAAGGAGGTCGACCTTTCTGTTAAAGAGTAAGATCCTTTTTATGAGCATAAAAACATCCGCGAAATTGCGTTCGCTAAAGCCACCAGACTCCATGTAAATAATCTGTCATTTTAGCATTGTAAAACATACTTCATTCAGAGTTGACAGAAACTAAATTAAACTATGAAAAGCTGTTTTGGGTCGTCTTTCTACTTTTCCAACCATCATAACTCTAGTTTTGGTTGAAATAAACAAATAATTTATCAATTTACATGTTGATATGTTGGCTCTATACTCGCTAAAAGTATTGTTCTTTTCAATGGAGTCTGGGTTTAGGGATAACGATCTTAGAGCTGTTTCTGGTTAAACAGAAAGTCCTTAAAGAGGTTTTAAAAAGGCCTATCTCTGTAGGGATTCTTTCCATAATGTTGTCAGACACTTAATTAATTAATATGAGCCTTTCAGTGGCAAAATAGAGAAATGTTAGTGGACCAAATTCACGATGCACATTTGCCCAATAGGGTTACAACGCAGCCCAGTCTGTGGCTGCCAGTTACAGCGTTCACACTTAATACTGGACCAATTTCAAAGACTTTTGTTACTATCAGTCATTTACACACTAAAACATAGGAAAATAGGATCCAGGTTGAAAAGAACAGTGGTTACCCTTTAATAATCAGCTAATATTGAAGAGTGACTGTAACTTTATTGCACTATTATCCAGAGGGGTTCGACTAGGATATGAGATGAGTACACTCTACACACTTACAGCATCATTACATAAATTCCCAAAGAAAACCATTCCGATTCATCGAAACATTTGAATCACACAGAGCAGTTTTTTATTCATTTATTCTGATGTTACTTCTTACAGTAGCAACAGTAAAACACAAATTTCCTCCTCTATACAGTGTTGGACAGTAGAGGGACGTTAATGCTCACACACACACACGGACACAGTTCCACCTTCTAATTAGTAGCTCCGATCTCATATATATATATATATATATATATATATATATATATATATATATATATATATATATATATATATATATATGTATATTATTTTTTTTATTTCAATAATAAATTATGTACAGTTGTGTTGTAATGAGAGAGATGAGAGACAGTTACAAGAGAGACAGAGAGAGCTTGTGTTCGGCTGGGGTCGGGTTCAGAGCTCGTGAGGTGAGAGGCACATGTCGGCCCCTCCAGGTGCATTGTGGGACGCACCCAGAGGGAATGCCCGATGACGAGGTGGGAGAGGGGTGGCGGAGTCACCACATGTAGGAGTCATCGTATCTGTGGAAGAACACAAGGAAGAATGTGTAATTCATATAGGTTAATTGCAGGCCCATGCAATGTACTAAGTACATTCACCTTCAAATACTGTACTTAAGTACAAACTTGAGTACTTGAGTAAGTTCTTGTACTTTACTTGAGTATTTTACTTGTAACCCCCACATCCCCCTGTAAATTACACCTGTGTGTGTGTGTGTGTGTGTGTGTGTGTGTGTGTGTATGTGTTTACCTTGATCTCTGGTCTCTGGTGCTGTCGCCACCAAACAGCAGCTCTGCAACCACATCCTCCTGGGTCGAACGCTTTCCATACCTGGGAGAGAGGTAAAGAGAGCTGTTTTTAGCCGTTTACAGCGGCACATTTCTTGACAACTATTGGGTGGATTGCGCGCCACCTCAAATTTGTAACACAAACCAACACCAGCCACATGCAACAAAGTACCAATACTTTTTTGGAGGGGCTTTTTGGCCTTTAATGAATAGGACAACTGAGGACAGAAAAGGGGGTAGAGAGAGGGGGATGACATGTAGCAAAGGACAGCGGGTTGGAATTTAACTTGGGCCGCTGCAGTACGGACTGAGCCTTAGTACATGGGGCGCACACAGAATTTTCACATATGTATCTGTACTTTACTTAATTATTTATATTTCCGCTGCAAAATAGCCTTGGGGAAGGTGGGACCTGTGTACTTTCAAAGGTTGTTTTAGTCGTGCAACAGAAAACTCAGATTGGACAGATAGTCTAGCTAGCTGTCTGGATGTGTCTGGATCTGGCGGAATTTCCGGCAGCAACGGAGCAATCCCGAAAGTGGAACGTAGTGAATATAGACTACTCCTGTCATAATTACTACGGCCACTAGAGGGCACCGCCACTATGAATGTTACGGTAACATGAGTCACAATTGCTGCTTGAAAAGACAACTTATATGATTGTTTTTCAGGGGAGAACAGCCTCCCTTTGTCTGCTGTCTAATATATTGGTTCACTTCCACTCCTGTTGTTCCCAATGCTCCAATTTAACAGTCAGAATCAGACTGTGCTTGTAGGAGTGTGTGTGTGTGTGTGTGTGTGTGTGTGTGTGTGTGTGTGTGTGTGTGTGTGTGTGTGTGTGTGTGTGTGTGTGTGTGTGTGTGTGTGTGTGTACGAGAGTGCCATTTCCAGGTCTGGATGAGTCTCATCATCCCCATGATAAGGAAAGCAGGGGTCCAAGCGAGCCGTGAACTTAAAACCACACAGCCGTTTAACAGAGAGCTTACTTCCTAATGTGTGCACACATGTGTGTGTTTGTGGGCAAAACAGGGCCATGTAATCCAACCCCTGCCAGCGCGACCTGCAGTTCCTCTGTTTTCCCATCAACCACCTGTTCTACCTCCCACTACGCCCGCAGCGCTCAATCTTACGCTTGGTTACACACATAGGGAGGTGTGTGAGTGTCTTGCCCCGTAGGAAGGCACTCAAACTACTCCGTCTCAGCTGTCTCGCACTGCCACACATCAGAATGTAAAATGCTACCCCCTCTGATAATGGTCCGTCGGCAACAATACATCTTCCTGAGTCTCCATGGTTGGTCCTGCTTTTATTTTCTATCTGTCTGTCTGTCTGTCTGTCTGTCTGTCTGTCTGTCTGTCTTTCCCCACGTGTTTCTGTTTATCTGCTTTTTCTGTTCACGTCTTTTCTCGTCTGATTGTCTTTCTTTCTCCCTCTTTCTATCCAATCTTTTTCTTGTCTTTTGCTCTCTTCAATGCAGTAATCTTCATCCTTAATTTTTTTTTTGAAATATTACCGCTAAATTGTACTTCTCCTGTACTGCCATTACATCAGAGTCACAAAGCTACCCGACTTTCCAAAAGATAAACACCCGGCCATGTTTGTTCTTTCATATTTCCTGCCAATTTTCATTTAAATTCAGAGCAGTTCTTTCAAGAAATTCCCTTCTGAAGATTAAGAACTGCATATTAACACAATTAACTAAACTATAACAAAAAATAACTGTATCAGAACTTTGTATTTACTTTACAATTAGTACCATATTTTCTAGGTATTTGCAGAAAACTTCCTGAAAAACGATTAGGAAACTAGAAATGACTAAAGTGTCTTCCGAAAATGTAAGTGTGCTTGCTTAAACTGAAAATAACAGAAGCAAATCATGGCTGTCGGGCACAAACCTTGTACCTTCATACTTAGTCTTTTTTTCATTTTTTTTTCATCAATGCTATTGGTCACCCTTTATGTCTGTCTGTGACTTTTACAAATAAGTAAACAATGACGAGGCAATTTCATCTGACTTTGTCAAATGTAAATTGCTCAATTTAATGTTTTCAAATTAGCTTTTTTTCCCATTTCCTGTAAGAGTTGAAACCAGGGGTTGGTGCATATATATTCTATATCCATGACGTTTCAGTTCCAGGATTGTTCAGGTGCCGCTGAAAATTCCGCCAGATGTCCCTCATTTTGGCTGCATGTCTGTTACCTTCTCCTTTCTTTGTGTTGTAATTCTAAACTCCGGTGGATTTGTGAGGACTATGGTTAACTGCTCCTCAGATCTCTGCAGGGTAAATCCAGACAGCTAGCTAGACTATCTGTCCAATCTGAGTTTTCTGTTGCACGACTAAAACTACTTTTGAACGTACACATGTTCCACCAAAACAAGTTCCTTCCCGAGGCTATTTTGCAGAGTCACTGTGGCTCTGTCCGGCGCTTAGCACCACCCAAGACAATTGTGATTGGCTTAAAGGAATGCTGTGCGGACTGGCCAGACACTCCTCCGCAGCACTGTGGAGGTAGGTCTGGCAATGCAAGACTAGTGCATAGATATAGACTGTATGTATAAGTGAAGCCAAAACATCTGGATTGCCCCTGGTGGCAGGCTGCAGTACAGGTTATAAACCCAGCCCCTCCATGTGAGTAGATGGGACGTAGTTCACTTTTTTTGTAAGTTTGGTTTTTATTAGTTATTTTGATGACTGTGATTGACTCGTGATTGGTCGGGTGGGTGTATGGGCGGGACTTTGATACCGCGGCTCCATTCCCCGATCACTACTGCGCAGACTCTGGCTCCAAAATTTACAAGATGGCGGTGCTCGTATCCGGAATATTTTGGCTTCACTTTTGTTCAGTGGGAGAGAGTGGAGACGTGTCATCCATCTTTATACACAGTCTATGGTTGAAAGCAACTGAAATCAATAAAAATACTACAATCAGCTTAAAAATGTACAAATCAAAAACTTGTAGAATATATAGTAAACTCCCCCAGTTTTCGGACTTTTAGGAGAAATACAGAGAATGGTTCAATGGCAGCCACAGCTCTGATTCTCCTGTCTTTAGTAAAGACTTTGTTTGTTATATTTGACCAGTTCTACAATGCTATGAACTGCAGTATGTAGTTATGCACCAAAGGCACCTGACTGCCCAGATCCATCAGTTTTAATAGAATGCACAGCCTAAAGCTGACAGCCATCACATTCCCCGGCATTTGATTTGATAGAGCCAAACCTTCGTATAACCATTAGTTACCTTTATCACATGTGATATGTCTTCATCTGCAACTCCCCAGGGAAATGTAAAAACCTTCCAATTGACTTCCCGTGGCATTATGAGTCTTCTTTAAACCAAGGATCTAAATACCAACGACCTATTTGGCTTCCATGAGTAAGAACAGATAAACTCATGACTCCAGACTGCTTCAAATCAAAAAATATTCCACTCTGACAATTTACGTTCTGGTGACTTTTATACCTGAGAGCAGCAGGCCTCGGCTCAGGCCCCCGCTAACTGAATTTGCGATTCTTTCTTGGGTCCGTCTGTACCGGTTTTATTGCTCTGGTCCCGTTTGATTTGGAGGCCTGGAGGTTTTGGAGAGTGGCCTGTAATCTAATCTACTGAGCTGCCGTGAGAGGAGTTTCGGGGGGTGGAGGACGGGAGGGGGAGTACATCACACATCGACGGAGCTTTGGGCTTCAGTACGAGTGGGATAATCATAGAGCTCAGTCGCTTTAATGACTTCAATCAAACAAAAATGAAATCTGGACTAAAGGAGCATAAAAGGTTAACTCAGTTCAGCTGCTGTTACACGGTTATTAGCTTTTAAATGAATTTTGTTATGTTTGTCATGAATTCTGCAATTTCTAATTTCACTTGTAATGTGTGCCGTGGTGGCCATAGTGAAAGTGATGGTTCAATTTATATACTGAGATCTAAAATGGGGTACACTATCTTAAATTCATGGTCATTTTTAGATTTGGTAAGTCAAAACATTTGGAGGATCAGAACAAACATCTGTGGAGGGCCTTGCTTTATCAAAAATATCATAGCATAATGATATTATAAGAAGATATAAAATATAACATCAAATAGGATTCAGCACTTCCCCCGTAGCCTCATTATTTTTGTACAGTCCCTAAACCTAAACCGAGAGCTACACCGTTTTAACGGCAATTTTCTCATTTTGGATGAATTGCTCCTGTCCCTATTGTCATTTATGCCGATCTTTCACCAAAACGACTGTTCAAATGATTCTGCTGCAGACAAATTCTCAATATCGCAATGAAATCCTGAGAGTCTTGCTAGAGTTAGGGAGTGCTCCCGTCGTCTCTCTATTGTTTGGTGTGGTCGTAAAACTCAGTCCCAGTCTCAGTCTTTTTCCCGTCTTGACATTCTGACAAAATCAAAAGTGTTTGATATTATTGTTTAAAGTCTTGGTAGTGAATTTAAATAGTCTTGCAAATAGTGACCCTGCAAGAGCCCCAGTCTTTGCAAAAACTTCTTATCTGTGCCTAAAAACTTAGTGACATTACAACAGATTGTCTTTAGAAGTGAGATGGGGTCAGACTTTCAGTCTTTCAAAGTCTTTTCCAGTGTTTGGTAGGCATTAGCTGTCCAAACTACAGAAATACAAAACTTAACAGAAAACCTGTGCCATCTGTGTGTGTGTGTGTGTGTGTACATGCGTGCGTGCGTGCATGTGTGTGTGTCCATACCTCTGCCTGGTGATTAGATTGATGTAGTGTCTTAGGGCGGTGTAGTACTTGGCCAGCTCTTCGGGGGGGGCGTCCTCTCCGGGGTTCTCAGGTTTGGGGGGGTAGGCGTCTGCGAGCGTTCCCAGACACACCAGCACACACAGCACTACGGCCACCAGCACGGTCCACGGCTTCAGCATCACGGCCATCTGGAGCCCAGGAATGGAAGATAGAGATCCAAAGTTTTTAATGAACGCCAATACAACAATTAGCACGCCCATTTAGGATTTGTGGTAATTATAGTGTGCCAAGGGCTTATTTTTTCCCATTAGGCATGTAGTGATAAATCGTAAATCAGTTAAAAATCAAGTTAAATGTGTAAAGATTACATCCAGTTGAGATAATAAAATGAATCGCAATGCAATTGTTTTTAAACGACCTCGGTGTAATCTACTTTTGATTTCACTTGTTTGACTTCAGACGTCACTACATCTTCTATTTTGTTATTTAAGATCAAATACAATTTCAGTTGCACTTTTGATAAGTGGACACATCGGTTGTTTTGCACAGTTTTATATAAATAAAGGGATGTTTTTCAGTCATTTATCTGCAGCTCATTCTGTTCAAGAATTGGTTGAATTGTATCGAATTGTGGGTTGAGTGTATCGTTACATCCCTATTTCCCATGTGTATCATTGATCAAGATGACGGAAAAGTTGTGACAAAGTGTTGTTGAAAAACCAATACCTAAAAGAAAAGATCACACAGATGTTTGCTTGAATGAATCCATTACACCTTTAGAAAACGCAAAAGGGAAATTGAGAGTGATGGAGGCACAAAGGGCGGATAAAGACATTTTCTCTTTCTTTTCTAATGAAAGAAACATCGGTGCGTATCGAACGTCTCCTGAGGGGCGCAGGGGGGGCCGGCGGGGGGAGGGATTTGTTAGTAGGAAATGTCTGCTCAGGCTTACGTTGACTGACGACTGAATAAAGGTGTGTGAAGCAGCTAAACAAGTCGATATGTATCATCCTCTACAGGCTGCAGACTGACGTATGGCCAGGCTGCCCTGGCTGAGTGCTGATTGGTTCCTGAGGAGGATGGTGGAAATGGATCGATTCCGGCGGAGGAAACTCATTTCACACATCGTCAGGGAGTTGGAAACAGACATAAATTATGGCAGTATGCTGCACATGCCAGCTGTGTTGACAATACACTGTCTCTTGCTGCTGCAGCTGGATTTACATTCTAGTGTATTATTACTTTATTACTAAAACATTTAGTAATAAACACACTTACACTTACATTATTATTATTATTATTATTATTATTATTATTATTATTATTAGTAGTAGTAGTAGTGTACTTTGTGTATCTGGCAGTTTATATTTTCTTTAACGTGAGCCTTAATGGTAATTACCACCAGTATTACTTCATAATAATTATTATAATAATAACAAAATAATAAAAATGTAAAAATGAAAAAAAGCTAAATAATGAAAAAATGTAAACATTTCAAAAATGAAAAAATATATTTTATTATAGATTCATATTTATAGTAAAAAACAATAATATGAATAAATAAAACATGACATTAAAAATTAAAATAAACAACATAATAAATTAATTAAAAATAATAATAAAATAATGAAAAGACATATTAATGACAGAAAATTAAATAACAAAATAATAAAAATATAAACAATAGGCCTTCGTAATATTATTATTTTAGAAATAATAATAGAAATTAAAACATATCAAAAATAAAAATAAAATAAAAATATGAATAATAATGTTTGGAATTAAAACTTTGATGTCTGCTAAAATCTTAGTGCAGGAGGCAATAAAACCCATAATTTGAGGCTTTTTCCAAATCAATAAGAAAACATGACACCCAATAATAAAAGTCAACTGAAAGATAATCTCAGAATCACTGGGCTGACTGCGCTGCGGTTGCAAAAACATCAAATTAGGGCTTTCATGCTCTGGCCAATTATATGGTTTTCTATATTTCTTCCATAACATGTCTTCTTTGAGACTAGTGGAAAGAAAACATTTTTTTCCTCAAATGTGTCTCTTTGCGTCTGTAGATTTCAATGACCATACAAAATCTTAAATGCTGTTATCCCCAAATACGTTTTTTCTCATACTCTGTGCCAGAAAACTGTATTTCAGCAGCACTTACACCTAACCTTCCAATTTCATTCCTATCTATCTTCCGCAGGTTTTTACAGGGAGTTTGTTCATCATTCCTAGCCCTCAATTTATAGGACATTTATGTCCAAAAACATGGCAAAATTAGATTTTTTTATATGCCTGTATACATTATTTTCTGACATATGTAGTAATCAAACAACTGTAATCTCTAGGGGAAAAAACAACGTATGGTTTAACAAGTCAACAAAAAGAAATGAGTAGAGAGAGAAAGAATTTTGAACCCGGCTTTATCTGATGTTGATATTTCAGTTCTGGAAGTCAATGCAAATGAGTGCGTTTTTAACAAGATAATGCATCATTGCATATTTAAACATATCATTTAAGAAAACTTGTAATTACAAAATAATTGGCCTAATGTCAGTAATAAACTGGGGAAGTTTCATGGTGATATCTGCATGTGTCTTAAGTAGAATATCTGAATACTTCTACCGCTGTGTAGATAAAGCTCCTCATTTTATTAATCAAACTGTCAAATAACAAACAAACAATAACAAAATCTGCTGCATGTGTTTTTAATTTCAAATGATTATAATGAGCAACATTATTTGGCTGCATCGCTATCTGCTCCAATAAACTCTTACAATAATGATCTTTCTCCTAATGCAGAGCTATTCCACGTTCACTTTGCGAGTCTTTCTACTGCTGCCGGGGATATTTAAAGTACGAAATGGATGTTTGACCGAAAAAGAGGAGCAGCTACTGTACATGTCTGCGATAATGTAGCATAATGGCAATATAAAACAAGGACTTGCTAAATATCAATGCTGGAATATAACTACTTTACTCAAGTAGCCTACTATACTTAAGTACAAATGTTGAGGTACTTGTACTTGACTTGAGTCTTTTCTTTTCCTGCCACTTTCTACTTCTACTCCGCTACATTTGAGAGAAAAATATTGTACTGTTTTACTCCACTACATTCATCTGACAGTTTTAGTTACTGGTTACTTTACAAATTAAGATTTTTGCACACAAAACACATGTAGTCTATAAAATCTGATGTTTTATCATAAATTAAACTACCCAACAATATAACTGCCGACATGTCCAGCTGAAATGATTAGCAGATTAAACACTTAGTTGATTGACAGAACTGTTTGAATCGTCTCCAGTTTCTAAAATGAGGATTATTCTTCATTGAGTTACTTTGAATACTTTAAGTACATTTCCTTGAGGATACTTATACTGATTTTCAATAAAGTTCTTTTACTTGTAACAGAGTATTTTTTTTACAGTGTGGTTCTAGTACTCCTTAAAATAAAGGATCTGAATACGTCTTCCACCGCTGCTCTTCTATCAGCAATGTGTAGGCGGATGTGGTGCGCGGCGCTGTCCGTGGTGCTGAACGCAGCCCAGCTGCGCCTCGCAGAGATGGAGGGATCTTACTTTTGGAACGGAATGCACAAACACGACCTCTGCTGCTGTGAACCAATGGCCATTTAGCACCGGCGTATTACAGTAAAGTCAGGATTAAGAAACACGAGACCGAGCATAACATTGGGAGTGGTAGCTTAAAAAAAAAGTGCTATTTTTTGGGTTCAGTTTTAAATGACAAACTGCGCATCCTGACACAAAAAGGTTGAAAAAGTCATCAGTCTGTCTGCAAAGATGTGAACTTGTTGAAGTCGGTACTAAAACACTACACCGGGCTGCATTTTATTGTGTGCAAAAGTTGAAAGAAAAAAGACATTTTTGGCAAGGAAAACATTTCGACATAACAGAAGGGCTTTTATTTTGAAAGTAGCCTATTGAAGTTAAAAGGCGTCTTACGTTATTCGGTCTACATGTGTTTGCTGGCATCTACAAATACAGTACTTCCTTAGTGAATACATTGTTAAAATGGGTCCTTGAATAAGAGTGAGAAGTGTGCAGACTTACTTTGAGAAGACTTTGGAGGCAACAGGTGGGAGTCGGGACCACGAGTGTATTCTCTCACAGCAGCAGAGGTCGACGATGGTTTTTCTTCTCTGTTCTCGGATCACTTGTTTCTCGGCAGGTCGCTGCACCTTTTGCTTTCAAACTCCGACACAGCTGATTTATATAGTTTAGCAGCACCGGAGGAGGGAGGGGGGGTCACACCATAGCGCGTGCGCGATTTGGTGCGCCTGCGTTTGTGTGCGCGCGCGTGTGTGTGTCTGTGTGTGAAGCAAAAGGGTGGGTGAAGAGGCCGAATGCGTCAGATGGTGATGCTGATGGAGATATTACGCATCAAACAGTCAGTCCTGTGTGTTTGATAGAGTTAACAGATGACATTTCGAGCCATGACGCTCAAAAGATGCATCAGCGGTGGGAAAACAAAAGAAGTTTAGTGTGGATTTCAATCTGCTTCCTCCTGAACACCCAAAGTGGGTCCCGACCATCATGCCCACTTGCTGAATTGTCCTTTTACAGCAAGACTGCAAAAATCCCTACCACCTCTAACAGCACGATGGCCTATGACCTCCCTAATAAGAAAGGAGGAAAAAACAGTATCTACATGGAAAATAAAAATGTGAAATATCCTGTGGCGTGAGGTTGTTATGACACGGGCCCCAGACAGTTTACACTAGTTCAGGCTGTTCTCATGAACCATTCGTAGGCATAGCCTACATGTAGCTAAGAAAAGTAATGCACAGTGACTGCTGGTGCGCAGTGTAAGAGCGCAGAACGCCGCGTAACAGCGCTTTTGTTGCGGGGGAGCGGAGTTCGTGTCCCGCTAAAAAAACGCAAGACTTTCGCCTAGGAAATGCGTGTTAGTGTTTTAATGTGTAAGTGTTTCTTAACTAGTCGTTTTGGTAACTTATGTGGTGTAATATAAGCCCTATGTGTGATCTCCAATCGTCTAACTTTATACTTGCACAATGAGACATTGATGTTGAACTTTTCAATATGGAGGAGAAAAAAAATGGACCTAAATGCATCAGAACTCTGCTGGCATGGCTGTGTTAGGCGTGGTGCCTTCATGCATTCATTGCGGTCCTGTCCATTGGTAAAGAGATTTTGGACTGAGGTATTAGATGTTTTAAACATATTTCTGTCATGTTCATATTCCTAAATGCCCTATTGTATTTATATTGGGAAGCAGATTGTAAAATATACAAGCTTATTGTTGCTCTAGCTTTTCTCTCCGTAAAGAGGACTATACTCATGATTTGGAAAACACGCACATTATACTGCTATAACACATATGACTGGTTGAAGGTGATTCTGGACTTGCTTTCTATGTAGAATGCAGCTTCAACCCTTGCAGACTATCATTATGGTTTAAGCGCCCCTTGGACTCTCATTAGAGAAAATATGAACATAATAAATACGAGCAACAACTTGACTGTGTAGTGTTTGTGTTACATGAATATGAGTATTTCATGAGTATCTGTTCATATAATTTCCATTGGATTAGATGTAGAGACTTTAGCTTCTCTACTTAAAGTGCCTGAATTTGAAGATTTGATTTAAAATAATGGCACATAACTATATAGAAGTTGAATGTACTTGCTCTGCCATGCTCACACTTCATTTGGGAGAGGTTGTTGAACCGAACTGGTCTGGGTGCCGCCACCAGGCGGAGCTCCGGTGTTTACTCAGCAACAGAGAGGCTCGATGACTAGAGCTGTAACAATTCCACATTTTGCTTTACAATTAACAATATAATTGTCTCTTTTAGTCAAATTTAAAAATAGTTATTCTTTTTTTTTAAACAAATGTAACGTTTTGAATGAATTACAGGATACATATTTTGGTTATATCACTGTCATGTGACCCAGATTAACACAAACACACAGCCTATGAAGTAAACAACGCCTCTTTATTATCATAAAGCATATTTTCTAACTGTATCCCCCTTGTCATATTTGTTGCTATGGATGTGTATGAATGTGCGTGTTTTCCAAATATATATATATATATATATATATATATATATATATATATATATATATATATATATATATATATATATATATATATATATATATATATATTATATAAATAATAATAAAAACACAATAATCACTTATATAATAACAGTTAGGCATATGTAAACAAAATAAACAATTACCAGTCATACGCCTTAAGGCCTTAGCTAATGTTAGCGATTATGGAAAAGAATTGAATTATGTAATAATTATTACAGGCCTATCAATGACAGACTGACAGACAGACAGACAGCCAGACAGCCAAACATACAAACAGGCAGGCAGGCAGACAGACAAACATAGGCAGGCAGGCAGGTAGGCAGACAGGCAGGCAGGCAGGCAGACAGGCAGGTAGACAGACAGACAGACAGACAGACAGACGGGCAGGCAGGCAGACAGACAGGCAGGCAGACAGGCAGGCAGGCAGGCAGACAGGCAGGCAGGCAGGTAGACAGGCATGCAGGCATGCAGGCAGACAGGCAGACAGACAGACAGATAGACAGACAGGCAAACAGGCAGGCAGAAATAAAGGCACTTCATTTGAAAGTAGTTGTGGTGATTCAAAGCCTCAGCTCTCTGAAGCTTTGACGCACAAACACAGGTGTACTATGTGGCTTTACGCATCATTTGACTTTTGTCACTTTGAGAATAAACACTTCACACCATTCAGCTCAAACTCCAGGGCGCTATGGAGATTGGCTGAGTTTCCTTGAGAGCATGGGGTCGGGAAGGAAGGCTGTATAAATAAAAGTAAAGTTAATATATCCGATTTGGGTTACATGGCATCCCTGCCAAATGGCCAGCCATCCCCAGAGGGTCTGGGTGTAGACACAGGGGCACCCATGTGTAAAGCAGCCCACACATGATCAGCGGTAACAGCTCTGTGCTGGCGGTGCCACTGTTTTCCTTTGGGGGGAAGAGCAGTGATGTCAGGCCCCCAGGAACTGTGCCAAGCTTTGAAGCCAAATACTACATAGTGGCCAAACAGTGGAATTACAACTTCCGTGTCCGTCATGTGATGCCCTCTGGCCCAAATAGACTTTTTCTCATTAACTTACATGGCATGTCGAAAGTGACTTAACTACTTGCTGAATCTGTCTTCATTTTAGATCGATAACAGTCAGTTTGAAAGATTTTCGAGTTTTTGAGAGGCAGCGAGTTAAGCTGGACGCCTCTGATTTGCATAAAGCAGCCTGGATTCAACTTTATGGAAATGTGGAGCGGGCATCTCGGCACCCTCGAAAGTCGCTGCAACGTTACCAGAATGCATTACACGGCCGCTTACATAGACATTGAATAGGAAGCATGGAAATGAGGGTTGCCAATGGACACCATCACAGTTGCTAAGGGACCGTTTGGTATTTATGGAATGGACCACCGGAGGAAAATAGGGGAGGGTCATGTCTTTTTATTCTTTGTTGATGTAGAGGGGGTTGTAGCCGATTCTGTGGTCTGTCCCGGGACCATGGTCTCTGGCACGGACCAGTGGTTACTGCCACTAGGGGCGCTAAAGACACTGGTCGTGACTAGCTCCTCAGTGGTCTGCCCTGTGGTCCCTGTGGTCTGTGAAGCGGCTTTAGTATTTGCCCTTTGTGCCAGTAAGAAGCTGGTCATGACCGCTGTGCCACTGGTCGCGACCAGTGTCTTTAGCGCCCCTAGTGGTTGTGACCACTGGTCTGTGCCAGAGACCAGCTGGTCCTGACCACACGGATCCTCATAATCAATAATAATAACAATAATAATCATAATATATCTGATATAGTGTATTTTATAGACAAAAGATTATGATCTCTGACATTTTTCTAGCTAACAGTGCTGCCAAAATGACAGGAAAGGGGAGAAAATACTAAAGCCGCTTCACAGACCACAGGGACCACAGGGCAGACCACTGAGGAGCTGGTCACAACCAGTGTCTTTAGCGCCCCAACTGGTCCCTGCCAGCGACCATGGTCCTGGGACAGACCACGGAATTGGCTACAACCCCTGCTGTGTTGATGGGATGGTCATCCAATTTTTGTTTGTCTAGGGGGGGAGGGTCACCCAACATTTGTATATGAGAACAGCAAAATGTCAAAGTGGCTTGTTTGGTGCATATTTATCCATTTAGCTCCATGTAGCTCTCTCAGTCTTGACCCTATCGCTAGCAGATGGGTCCCTCCCTGTTTAGTCAGCCAGACAATATGAACTGTAGCTTTAGAGACCGTGGGATTTCCCAAACTGAATAAATCCCGCTCGCAAATATAAACACAAATTATATGTCTTTTCCAAGCGTAAACCAGTATAGAAGGATTCAATAAATTGTTGGGGAGGGTCATCCCTTTTTACCTAATCATTTTGGAGGGTCACTTGCTGGTGAAGGGAGGGTCAGGTCTGTTTTGACTAAAGAGCTCAAAACTCCTCCGGTCCCTGAAATAAATAACAAACAGTCCCTAAGCTGTTATTGGTTATTAGTTGTTCAGGGGAGGGGTTTAGCGAACAGTCAACCCTACCATGGATAGAACATTTTCATTAGTCCCAAATATGTCTCCTTTTCTTCATTTGGGATCCCATAGCAATCTGGTTTACAAAAGGTTTTCAACAGAAATATGATAGATTTATCCATATGTATCTTCATGCCAGAAACACTAGCACATTCATTTATACAGTCCTCTGATTTCCTCTTATTGACAACACACAACACATAAAAATCAGCCATTTCAGTCTAAAACAGCCTGCTCAGCTGCTCTAAGAAATATGGCTGAGAATGTAAAGACGAATCCTGTTACATGTACAGCCAAATGTACACAGTCAAATGTCCACGATGTTATCTTTAAATAATTGTTAATTTCTATACTGCACTGTAAGTATTTTATCTGTTTTTAATATTTTAATCATTTTTAAAGGTGCTGTAGGTAGGATTGTGAAGATCCAGGACTTAGCCAAAAAATTTGAACATCGACAACTTCTCAGTCCCCCCCCCCCCCTTTCCGGTAAAGCCCAAAACGGTCTCCTAAACCCCTCCCGCCACAAGGGAGAATGAATGCGTGTGCATGAGCAGTGAATGACATGCAGTTAGACACCCCCCCCCCCCCCCCCCCCGGCCCTGATTGGTGCATCTGAACAGGGAGCTGTGGATTTTTGCAAATCACACTACAGGCTGTAGGTGGTGCCAGAGGAGCCAGATTATTTTAATTACCTGCTTCATGTAGTTCTACTGGAACATAGGGTCAGTTTAAGCAAATATGACAGAAAGTTAGTTTTATAAGTCTGACCTACTGCACCTTTAAATGCTCTTTACTGTTTTATGTAAAGCACTTTGAATTGCCCTGTTGCTGAAATGTGCTATACAAATAAAGCTGCCTTGCCTTGCCTAATGAAAAAAGGGCAAATCAGATAAACATGATCAAGCTGAACATAGATCAATAACACATACAGTGCCTTGCGAAAGTATTCGGCCCACTTGAACCTTTCGACCTTTTGCCACATTTCAGGCTTCAAACATAAAGATATAAAACTGTAATTTTTTGTGAAGAATCAACAACAAGTGGGACACAATCATGAAGTGGAACGAAATTTATTGGATATTTCAAACTGTTTTAACAGATAAAAAAACTGAAAAATTGGGCGTGCAAAATTATTCAGCCCCCTTAAGTTAATACTTTGAAGCGCCACCTTTTGCTGCGATTACAGCTGTAAGTCGCTTGGGGTATGTCTCTATCAGTTTTGCACATCGAGAGACTGACATTTTTACCCATTCCTCCTTGAAAAACAGCTGGAGCTCAGTGAGGTTGGATGGAGAGCGTTTGTGAACAGCAGTTTTCAGTTCTTTCCACAGATTCTCGATTGGATTCAGGTCTGGACTTTGACTTGGCCATTCTAACACCTGGATATGTTTATTTGTGAACCAGTCCATTGCAGATTTTGCTTTATGTTTTGGATCATTGTCTTGTTGGAAGACAAATCTCCGTCCTAGTCTCAGGTCTTTTGCAGACTCCATCAGGTTTTTTTCCAGAATGGTCCTGTATTTGGCTCCATCCATCTTCCCATCAAATTTAACCATCTTCCCTGTCCCTGCTGAAGAAAAGCAGGCCCAAACCATGATGCTGCCACCACCATGTTTGACAGTGGGGATGGTGTGTTCAGGGTGATGAGCTGTGTTGCTTTTACGCCAAACATAACGTTTTGCATTGTTGCCAAAAAGTTTGATTTTGGTTTCATCTGACCAGAGCACCTTCTTCCACATGTTTGGTGTGTCTCCCAGGTGGCTTGTGGCAAACTTTAAACGACACTTTTTATGGATATCTTTAAGAAATGGCTTTCTTCTTGCCACTCTTCCATAAAGGCCAGATTTGTGCAGTATACGACTGATTGTTGTCCTATGGACAGAGTCTCCCACAGCTGTAGATCTCTGCAGTTCATCCAGAGTGATCATGGGCCTCTTGGCTGCATCTCTGATCAGTCTTCTCCTTGTATGAGCTGAACGTTTAGAGGGACGGCCGGGTCTTCGTAGATTTGCAGTGGTCTGATACTCCTTCCATTTCAATATTATCGCTTGCACAGTGCTCCTTGGGATGTTTAAAGCTTGGGGAATCTTTTTGTATCCAAATCCGGCTTTAAACTTCTCCACAACAGTATCTCGGACCTGCCTGGTGTGTTCCTTGTTCTTCATGATGCTCTCTGCTCTTTAAACGGACCTCTGAGACTATCACAGAGCAGGTGCATTTATACGGAGACTTGATTACACACAGGTGGATTCTATTTTTCATCATTAGTCATTTAGGTCAACATTGGATCATTCAGAGATCCTCACTGAACTTCTGGAGAGAGTTTGCTGCACTGAAAGTAAAGGGGCTGAATAATTTTGCACGCCCAATTTTTCAGTTTTTTATCTGTTAAGAAAGTTTGAAATATCCAATAAATTTCGTTCCACTTTATGATTGTGTCCCACTTGTTGTTGATTCTTCACAAAAAATTACGGTTTTATATCTTTATGTTTGAAGCCTGAAATGTGGCAAAAGGTTGAAAAGTTCAAGGGGGCCGAATACTTTCGCAAGGCACTGTATTGATTCTCATCTCTGCAGAGAAGGTAGTGGGGAGTAATTATTGTACCAATTAAGTTGACCCTAAGGTGTATAAATAAAATAAAGTCAAAAGTGTTTAGAGAACTAGACACAGAGTGGGGCTGAAAGGCTCATTGCTGTATGGCTGTGTGATGGTTTTCAAACATCGTGGATATATGGATTTTCACTCTAAACATTATCAAGAGGCTCTAATCCAGGTCTAAAAAATTACCAAGAGGCCCGAATCCAGGCCTAAAACATTACCAAGAGGCTCTATTCCAGGCCTAAAATATTACCAAGAGGCCATAATCCAGGCCTAACCAATGTCGCTGGTTTCATAAAGACAAAGAAGAACATGTGTGAGGAAGAACAATGTGAAAAATACCCCTGAGAGTGATTAAAGCCCTAAACAAAACTAGAATTACCACCTTGCAATTTACATCCATATCTGTCTAGACTCAAATAGTAGAGATGCACCAATATACCGGCCAGTGACTGGAATTGGCCGGTTTTCACGTGCTCGGCCATGACCCGCGACCGGCAGGTCAGTCTGACATATGCCGATTTCATGCAGGTCAATGCTACAATTAACTGACAACATAAGTTATACCAGTTACAGTTCTCAAGGACGCACGCACGCACACACACACACACACACACACACACACACACACACACACACACACACAGATGCGACAGCACAGTCTGTTTTTCCTTTCTCTCAACTTTTCCACCGTGTGTCGCGCGTATCCGCTCGCGGTGTGAAGCGCGTCTGCGCTATTCTCCCACATGTAGGAACCTGGTGAATTAACCTGCAACATGTCGGCTGTTTGGAAATCCTTCACCGTGTGTGCAGAAGATAACAAGTTTGCAATATGCAACACCTGCAAGGAAAGAGTAGGGCGTGGAGGGACGACACCAAAAACCAAAATCACATTTTTTTAGTTGGATATTGGATGTGAAAAGAAGGAAATGGTTCTAACATTGACCTTTAGATGTGTGTGAATTTCCCACACCAGGAGTCATTTATAAAATTCTATTTTATAGTGATCCATTATCTGTTCAAAAAATGTTCTGTGCTCTGTGCAAAATGTTCTATTAAAGAAAAGATAGAAAATAAATATTTGTGTATGCTGTAAAGTCGGAATCGGCTGGCCTAACTCAAAGAAAATCGGAATCAGCCTAGAAAGTTGTAATCGGTGCATCTCTTTCAAATAGTATACTGTAGCGAAGACTTTGAAGGAATTTAATGAAAGGTATGCACTTCATAACTTTCATTAAATTATTATATTGATATGTATGATTCCAGTGAACCATTTCCATTCTGTCTTCACTTAGAGACAGTTTTTACAGAGGACTGCTAGAGAGCCTCGTTATATGGTGCAACGTCAATCACTTGAAGCCCAATACCAGCAAAGCCAATGGGCTTGTGGTGGAGGAACAGGAAGCTGGCCAAGAAGTTCTTCAAACCATATGGCATTATCTGTCTCGCATTGCCAGACCTTCCTCCACAGCGCTGCGGTGGAGGGTCTGGCTAGTCCACACAGCATTACTGGATTGGAGAAAACGTGTTCGGGTTTATTGGCATTTCTTTACATAAATCACAATCATCTTGGGCGGAGCTAAGTGTCAGACAGAGCCACGGTGCCTCTGCAAAATAGCCTCGGGAAGGAACTTGTTTTGGTGGAACATGTGTACGTTCAAAAGTTTTTTTAGTCGTGCAACAGAAAACTCAGATTGGACAGATAGTCTAGCTAGTCTAGCTAGTTGGATTTACCCTGCAGAGATCTGAGGAGCAGTTAACCATAGTAATCAGAAATCCACCAGAGTTTAGAATGCCAAAACCGTAAATGAGGGACGTCCGGTGGACTTTCGGGCGGCATCGGAACAATCCTGGAAATGAAACGTCGTCGTAATAGACTATTCCTACTCTAATACAATCCACAGGAGCGTTTCATAAATTAGCGGCCCTAGCGATGGCAGGAAATACAACCTCATATGTATAAACCAGAGCAGTGGTTCCTAACCTCAGGGGGGCGGCAAAGATCAGAGGGGGGGTGGGGGGGGGGGGGGGGGGGGGGGGGGGGGGGGTTTGAGGTTTGAGGTTGAGGTAAAAAAAAATATTTGCACATGTTAAACAAATTATGATAATACACTAGAATATATAATGTATACAAAAGTCGGTATAAAAACTATATATTTTTGTTCTCGCTTAAAATTGTGGGCAGGCTACTTAGTAGGCCAAACCTCCGGGACCTCTTAACCTGTGACCTTGCTGTCATCAGGTCAGCTGCTAGCTGCTATCATCACTATTTTATGAATGAAACATGGCGGAGACACGTAAAAGTGCTGATAACTCCTCTGTATTAAAAAAGAAAGTAAGGCTCTATCTCGAGAGTTACCTCAACTTCGGTTTCGGGAGGGGGGGCTCAGCTTTTCTTAGACCTAAGTAGGGGGTGGGGGGTGCCAAGGAAAAAAGGTTGGGAACCACTGAACCAGAGAACACAACAGTTGTAAACATTGTGAAATGGCCGCAGTTTGGTTAAGTTCAGGCACAAAAACTGGTTTAGAAAAAGATTATGGTTTGGGTCAGGGTTGGGGTGGTCTCTTTGTTCTGTAACTGGACTCAAACCCCGGTATCATCAGCTCAAATCTGAATTTGTCCAATATTTATTTGATGTATGGCCAAATACCTGTAATACTTGCTAATTATCACCACTCTCGATTTAAGCATGTTAGCATGCTGAGATTAGCATGTAGCTCAATGCATTGCTGTTACAGCCTCACAGAGCTGCTGCATTTGGACATTTTCATGGGTATGGCGGTTAATGAAGCAAACACTTTAGTCTTCCATCTGTATGCAGTTGCATTTTTTGGTTAGTTGAAGCTGGCGTTTCTGATTCGACAAATCCTTTCACTTCCATTTAACTCGTAGTCAGTGTGACTTATGGTACGCAGAAAGAACATGAATTTACACCTGCTGTAAGGGCTGGTACAGTTAGCATAGTTTTATATTGGGATGCTATATAATATGATAATGATGTGATAATAGGAAGAGACATCACATATCTGCATAATATAACTAATATGAAGGGCATTGAAAAATCATAACCCACCAGTTATTTTGTCATATGACTCTCATTACTGTGTGGGGATAACATAAAACCTTGGGCTATTTAAGCAAGCACACACACACACACACACACACACACACACACACACACACACACACACACACACACACACACACACACATTGAGATAATGCATTCCCTAGCCCCTTACCCTAACCTTAACCATCACAACTAAATGCCTAACCTTAACCCTTACCCTCACCCTAACCATAACCTAATTCTAACCCTAATCCTAAAACCAAGTCTTAACCCTCAAACAGCCCTTTAACCTTGTGGGGTCCAGCATTTTGGCCCCACAAAGCTGGTCGGACCCCACAAGTATACTGTATTCCCGGTTTTTGGACCCCACGAATACAGTTAAACAAGAACACACACACACACACACACACACACACACACACACACACACACACACACACACACACACACACACACACACACACACACACACACACACACACACACACACACACACACACACACACACACACACACACACTGAAGGTAGATGTGCAAAGTTTGACATATGTAATACAAAACCATTCCAAAACTAAAGTAGTAGAGAAAAAGTCAATCAGATATTAGATATCAGTTTCCACTGCAAAGTGTGAAATCCAATCACATAAATGTAATTACGTTTGATGGATTATGATTACCTTTGAAGGAAATTAATAAAAAAATAAAAAATAAAGGAGATGTTTTGCTCACTGTGATGGATAACCTATTCACAATTTTAAAATACCTCCATGCAATTACATTTCCATGCTGTGTTTGTATGAAGTGAAACTAGGCTGCCTGGAAGGGGAGAACTTATTGAATATTTAGCAGGTGTAGATGAAGAAAATGCACACTTTGTAGTAGTTCCAGTAAATGGAAAGCACAGTATGCTACTTCATAGAAAATATTTTTTTTCAGTATAATAAACCATGTTAGTGAACCAGATCGGAGTGAAAGATGTTACACTTCAGCAGTCTTTCTCTCTCTTTCTGCTCCTCTCTCACACATTTTCTCTTTCTCTGAGACACAAACATGAGAGTCCACTTTTTACTTTACCTTACTCTGAGAACTGTAGGTTTTAATTATTTTCATCCCTTATTTTTCATCTTCTCTGTCTCAGTCTCATATGTATAAACACATTGGATAAAAAAGGGGGGGAAATAGAAAACGTTGTCATTCTTTATTTTTCCAGACAGATCTGAAAAACAGATCAATTCATCCATAGTAATCACTCTCCCTCATTGTCTGTTTCTGTCAGCGTATGATCCACTCAGAAAGTCAATAAAAGCAGTACAAACATGACAGAGATGAGCTCTCTATAGTGTTTTCCCTGAGCAAACACAGGAGCCAACCGCCCTACTGTGTGTGTGTGTGTGTGTGTGTGTGTGTGTGTGTGTGTGTGTGTGTGTGTGTGTGTGTGTGTGTGTACTTGGTAGAAAATGTAGAATGTGTGTTTAGAGAAGCCAGCACACCATAGTTCCTTCCACAAATACTTTTACCTGTGATAATGCTTTACTAAAAGGGCAATTACTGACTATGGTGCATGTGTGTGTGTGTGTGTGTATGTGTGTGTGTGTGTGTGTGTGTGTGTGTGTGTGTGTGTGTGTGTGTGTGTGTGTGTGTGTGTGTGTGTGTGTGTGTGTGTGTGTGTGTGTGTGTGTGACTGTCTACCCAAGGGATGTGGCATTTAAATTGCCACTCACCCTTTTTAGGATCCAGCTTAAACTATGACATTAGACAACAGAAAACAAGATGGAAACAGATTTCAGTGGCTTTAAAAAGGAGAGAGTGGAATAAAACAAAAATGACACTGGAAACTATATTGAGATGAAAACATACTGTAAGCCACCTTACATTAGGCTGAA
>CM042325.1:30816318-30856318 GCA_023566125.1 Zingel zingel
TCTCCGTGCTGTCAGGACAATATGACAGCCAGACTTCGCTGATAACCAGCCGTATCAGCCGCATCAGTGCAAAAACACATCAGTCTAATGTACCCTGCTGTGTATGTGTGTACTCTCATTTTGCTTGTTATTGTACATTTTTTTGCGATGTGTTTGCCTGGTGTGTGTATCTGTGTTACGCTCAGTTCCTTCTCTGCATGTGTCTGTTCCCTGATGTGACCATATTCTAAGTCAAACTCACAATAATCTGTCAAATAAAACATGCCTCAAACCCTTTATTAAATATTACTACAGGTTATATAATGGCTAAGATTAATGAGCTCAAATTTCATAGCCATATTATTACACTTTTGTTTCCCTTTCCACTAGCACGCAATTAATTAAATTCTGTCTGTCTGCTAACTACATTATCTGTTGCTGTTGATTAACAATGCAATGCTATCATAGTCTCTTATAGACTATTTTATTATTAGCTTCTCAAAAATTAGCAACACATGCTCATAATGAAAAGTACCAAGGAAAGGAAAAATCGAGGCAAAACATTTGTCATGTACTGATTTAACATTAATGCACATATTTGAATGTGTGACATGCACCAACAGCACCATGACAAATTCCTTGTATGTGCAACGTACTTGGCAATAAAGCCCTTTCTGATTCTGATTCTGATGCAAGTGAAATGTGAGCTTGAAAAGGAGAGTTTTCATTACACATTAAAAAAAGAACTGGTTATTATCTTACTAAAGTAACTATTTTAAAGACCTGTTAGTGGACCTATTTTGAACCAAAACACATCCTGATCTGAAGATCAGGCAAAGGATTTGACGGTTATGACTGGTGTTGTCTTTTTGTTTTTGTTTTATCAAGTCAAATCTAATTTTTTTGTATTTATATAGCGCCAGAACAACAGCACAACAGAAGTTCTCATGACACATTTCATATAGAGCAGGTCTTGAACATACTCTTTAATTTACAGGGACCCAACATTCCAGCAACCGTGACAAGATATATGACTAATGGAGCTCAAGTTCTTTCAGGACGACGTCAATAACGTTTTCACATCACATTTAGTTGTCAGCTGTTTCTAGGCATTCTAGCCATGTGTTTCACAAGCCAATCACAGCATGACATCCCTTTTTTAAATCTGGTCTCTCCTCTGCGGTTGTCAGTTGTCATTTCAGGACTAGAGTGTGACCCGCCTCCTCCCCTTCAACCACTGATCGTCTCACCCATGGTACCCTAGGTCTTCGTCAGCTGACCGCCCCCTTGGCACTTTAGATTTGGTCTCCTGTGCTCCTTCATCACCACCACTACTGTCTAGACTCCATCGGGGGATATGTCTGGGTTTCGCTACCCTATATTGTTACGATGGAGTCTAATCTCCAAAGACTTTGTACATTTCCTATTTTGGTTATGTAATTTACAATAATTTTTTTCATATTTGCAAGGAAGTCTCTCCTGATTTAAATAGTAATACCAGTAGCAGTGGGCGTTGAGTGGGACCACAGAGGCAGGCACAACCACAATCCAGGTGCAACCACAATACAAGGAAACCTGCTAGATGAGAAAATACAAGGACTCCGGGGAAGATGACACGTTAGTAATATGCATTAATGGGACAAGAGTGCATACAGGTAAGGCAAACCTGAGCCAGCCCTAACTATAAGCTTTATCAAAAAGAAAGTCTTAAGCCTACTTTTTAATGTTGAGAGGCTGCCTGCCTCCTTGACCGAAACTGGAAGATGGTTCCACAGGAGAGGAGACTGATAGATGAAGGCTCTGCCTTCCATTGTACTTTTAAAAACTATAGGAACCACAAGTACACCAAGTTTAGACTGGGCTGTACCAGTTTACATCAGTGTAGTCTTGCATTGCCAGACCTATCTCCATAGTGTTGTGTCAGTGCTGAAGTATGGCCTAACTACACCCCTTATCTATTGTGGGATAGGGGAAAAATACGCTATGGCTTGTTTGCAATTATTTAAACCAATTCCATCCTTCAGGTGCGGTGCTAAGCCCTGGATGCAGCAACAGTGCCCTTTCAAAAGAGACAGAAGAAGGGGAGAGACATGTCTTCTCCTTTTCTTCCTGTCAAGGTCGGGTAGAAGGTACCGGATACACCAGGCCAGCACTGAGATGCTCAGGAGGAGCTTCTACCCTCAGGCCACTAGGATCCTTGATTTATTGATGTGAGGCTTCAGCAATGTACATTCGTTGAGCCAGACTACCACCAATGCGATTATAGGAGACAGTGTATCGTGGTGTATTATGGTGGATCAAGGAAATTCTCAAAATAAAAGACAGAAACCAGAGAGAATTGAGAGAAGGGTAACAAAGTGGACGAGGTGCCCCAGGGATTTCCGTTTGGTAGCCTTTTTTCCGATCAATAAAGCTCATTTCAACCATCAATCTTCCCACATCCTGCACACACCTGTTTGCCTCTTTGCAAATGGAAGGAGAAAAATAAAAAGGCAGACAACAGCAAGAACAACTACACTACACCTTAAGACAATGAAAGAAGCACAACTAAATAGACCAAAGTGAAGTAAAATACAGGAAGGGGAAGAGGGAAAGGAAAGAAGTGGTGGTGTTGAGATAGTATGAAGTGATACAAAAAATGAGACGTCTAATCATTTGCCCTGAAATTTGTTTGGAAATGATCAACTCCTAATCCTCAACTAGATGTTAATCACCATTCTTTTTGTAAATGGAACCACGATGCAGGTTGGCAATGAGATGGACTGTGTGGAATTTAATGGATATTTTGATTGTTTGACTTAAGTTTTAATTTAAGACCTATATCCTAAAACGTGTATTTCTTCACCCAGTACAAAGCTGTCAAATATACATTTTGCCTAATGTAAATTGAAAGTCAACTGCAAAGCCTCAACACCCGCACATCCCGTCTTCTGTATTCTAATCATATAGAAAGAGAGAGCGAGGAGTGTTTTTAAAGCAGCCATCCTATGTTTTAGGGATTTAGTGACTATAAACACCTAGCTTAGCACAGCTCCTGACTGCACGCAGCCCCCAGACATCCTGTCCTCACAGTGAAGCTTGCACACCCTGCAACTAAACATGTGGATTCCTGATTGTAGGCCAACCTGATCTCACAGAAATATGTTAAAAGTCCACAACCTCTTAACACCGCATTATGTAGTGATTGCCAGTGTTGTAGTACTTGAGATCGGTCTCAAGACCACTTTTTGAAGGTGTCCGTCTCGTCTCGGAATCGACCGCATGTTTACTTGGTCTTGTCTCTGTCTCAGATAAAGAGGACTCAGGATTTTATTTCAAGATGGAGCAACGCCACAACTGCTTTTTGATTGTTTTATCAAGGCATTTCTCAGGTACTTATGGCAATAAAAGAGGTAAATGAAAAAGAATATTAATTTGTGTAATTTGTTTTCTATTTAATGGGAATGTGGATCTTTCAGATCAATTTAAGGAGTGCCTGTGGCTTGCATTTTCCACATTTTATCGTGTCATGCAGTGTCAGACTCGCACCGTTCTGGTCTTGGTCTTGACTCGGTCTTGCCCTGCCTTGGTCTTGGTCTTGATTCGGTCTCAACCACTCAAAGTCTTGTCTTGTCTCTGGTCTCAGTTTATGTGGTCTTGACTACAACACTGGTGATGGCACATTACGTGTTTAAATTACTTGCCAGCACAGTACTAATCAGGCTGTTCTCATGAACCATTGGCACATATAGCTAAGAAAAGCAAAGTACTGTATGCACCACAGTGACTGTTGCGGTGTAAGAATGCTGAACACCACAAGTAAAATGCATCCTCAAAGCTGTAGAAGCAGACTTGCTTGTTTACATTTGTAAAGTGGAAAAAGTGACAGTGCATGACAATTTGTCCCCTTTGATGAGTCAGTTGCCAGCATCATAACTCTGATGCCATTTGGTGGGACATCTTGATCCAGAATGACTCACAATAGCTGACAACATCCCATCCACTTTGTTCATGGGTGGCCCAGTGGGAATCAAATAGCTAACCCTGGTAGTGTTAGCATCTTACAGCTTCCCACACAGTACTGCAAATGAAGCAGCGTCAAACCAGACCAGCTGTCAAAACTAAGATTAATATTAGTTGTCGCATCCTGCATGCCATTAAGTCTTTACTCCAGGGTTAGGTACACAGATGGTTATTTAAGTCATCACTTACATGTTGGCAGTTTGTAGTAGAGCAACACACACTGATGTAAGAATGAGAGTGATGGCCTGTCTTTCTTATTGTGATACGTGAAAAGAGAGGAAGAGATTACAAAATGAAGCCTGAAGGATGAATTGCTCACCACCAATGCTGTAGTGACATTAGTGCATTAGTCAGGTGGGATGCAGCTGTAGGCGAGGTTGTGGCATTAAAACTTAACAGCCCCGAGAAACGCAAGTTATTGTGCCATCCCTCTCTCTCTCTGTGTGCTTACCTAGCGTGTTCTTATTCCGGCGGATCTCAGAGAAAAAAAGAAAAGGTAATCAAGTCAAGGAATGTATGCATGGAACACATCAAAACCACAGTGCCTGGCACACAGACACAACACATTCTCATGATCAGGTTGGTATGATGTTGCATGAAAAACGTATGCACAACAATTTGTTCATGGTCACGCGTCAACCAGTCACAAGTCACACTTTTCAGTTAAATTTAGTTGAGAAAAGCGTACTGTGAGCCGGGTACAGGGCACTGGGAGGTTACGGTCATTTCAATGGCCATTGCAGTGAACTTTAGCCGACAAAAGGTGATCGTCAAGCGGCTACAGTTAAGTTTAGACAAAAGATAGTGCTTTGGATTTAAACAGCGGTCCCCTTAAGTAGTACTCCTGGGACACTGACAAGTGTTTCCTGGGTAAAACTCTTGTGTATTCCACGGGACACAAAACACCAATCCCAATCCACCCGGACCTCCTGCCTAAGTGGACCACAAGTCTCTTATACAGCAGCAGTTAATGTAATGCATAGCCTACAGAAATAATTACATCGAATACACATGAATTACAGTGCATTACGTTTCGTAGCGATATGTACGAATGGTTCATGAGAACAGCCTGACAGGCAACAGGTGCTGCTGTGCTGAAACAAGAATGACATAATAAAAAATACTATGTGCAACACACAAAAACACAAACTAGAGGCCTGCAAGTTAGGCAGAGTAGATTCGGGCGGGCTTTTTTCAGCCTATAGACCAGGCTCGGGTCGGCCTATAATAAATTGGGGCCCTAATTTTAGTAGCGTGTATGTGTCGATGTGTGTGTGTGTGTGTTTGGTTTTGCGTATCAGAGAAAGCATGCTTCAGAGAGCGCTTAAAGTTATTGTTGTCTGTCTTGGGTCGGGCACAGACTGAAAAATTGAAGACTTTGTTGGGCTAGGGCTGGAGTTTTAGCCCGTGCAGGGCTCTAGAAACACCTACTGGCTGTGGGGGCTTACAGCAATATGCCAAACTATTACATGCAAACATTACACGTAAGCCTATCCTAATTCAATTCGCAGTAACGTTGGCTGACATGCACAAAACTTACACACTTCAGGCATCACTGCATGACCTGAGATTGACGTCTCTCTTTCTCTCTCTCTCTCTCTCTAAAAATAATCTGATTTAAAATGTATCTAAAATAGGCAAACAAGCAATTTACAAGTAACTTCGATGGGAAATAAAAGAATGACAGAACAGATAACATTAAATATTACACAACACGTATTTACAGATTTTGATAGTGACAATAGGAGGTGCCAGATCCAATCAAATAGGTCCCGGTCCCAACCTGACAGTATTCAGCTCAAATTAAATCCTGGTTTTTGAATATGTATGTAGTACCGTGCTAGATTTGTTTATTCTATTTATTAGGCTATATGTTGTTTCTCTGATATTTATTTCTGTTAACAAAAATATATGGGCTGGTTCTTAACATTTGCATTAACATGGAGAAATATATAGTTTTGTAAGATATTATTGTAAAATGACCTCTGTTGTAAGTAGCCCTTGACCCTCTCAGGTGCTCTGTATTGGGTGGGGCCAGGTGTCAATTTTGTTATTAGCCAATCAGAGAGTTGTGGAACAGAAAGATAATCTCTAAGTGCTGACTCTAAGTGCAGTACACAAGTTGAATTACTGTTAATTAAAGTTAAGAACCGGGGGATTTATGTAAGTGTGTAACCCGTATTTGTACTGAAGTGGAGCAAACGCCATAGCCACGTGTGACGGTTGCTAATTAGCTAACGTTAGCTAGCTAGTTAACTATCACCCTCAGGAGCTGGGAGAAGAGACTGCGTGCGTGCGGAAACCCACGTTGTCACTGCGTTTCTGAGTGAGTATGGACATTGAGACCGATCATGGTATGAACATTGATAGTAAAGCTTTAGTAAGCTAAATAGTGGTTGTGAATTTCAGGATAGTGTACATCGAATGCTGCCACCCAGGCTGCTGCAGTAGGCTAGAGGTGCTCAGAACTTTCCGCTGCATGGCAGAGGAGTCTGTGTTTTACACACGGACAGAGACTCAGGACAGGTTTCTTCATCGTACAGCTTTGAGTTACCGAGGAACAGTGAGTACTAATTATTTTCTGTGAGGATTTCAAATGAGCTCCATCAAGCGCGCCAACGTTGTGGTACCACAAACTTGAGTATTAAGAAACCTGGGTATTTCATTTCTTTTGAGCCATGAGGACATTTAAAGGGTAAAATGACCTGATTCTGGAACAGATATTTTCTTCTAGGCTATGACATTCAATCATTGTGGTTTATCAATCAATGTTTATTCATGTGTGATAGTAATTTGATTTAGGTGTTAAATTAGAGTTAGTGGCTAGGAATGACTGCATGGGAGTTTTAAGCTCACAGTAACAGTAACGCTATATAATAACAACCCAGTCTCACGGCAGTTTGTGTAAATGTCATGTAAATGTTATTTTTAATATTTTTAATCTATTGATACGTGTTCACGGGCACGTTTTTCTCGTTTTTTATGTGTAAATGTCACGTTATTTTTACGTGTTCACGAGGTTGGGTTTAGGAAAAAAACTACAGACACGCGACAATAACGGGACGGTTGTGATTAGGAAGACTACGGGAAACAAAAGGCCACACGCGGGACGCGATTCCCGCTCGCCCATGTGAAAGTCCTGTGTTGTTTGACCCATCCACCATCCCGACCAAGCAATCCTATGTGGATTTTCGGATCTTTATACTACTCCCTACCATTTTCGTGTTGTGGCCACGAAATATGCTTCCCATTGAAATACATTACTTCACATTTTCGTGCTGGCCACCACGTAAAAAACGTGCCCATGAACACGTATCAGTAGATTAAAAATAACGTGACATTTACACAAACTGCTGTGAGACCAGGCTGTGAGCGTATCTATGTTCCCTGGGTCCTATGTTCCCTGGGTCCTATGTTCCCCTCTTTGTATGAGACTGGGGAACATAGGACCCTTTTTCAAAAAAAGGGTCCTATGTTCCCCGGTCTGTTACTTTTTCCACCATTACTGCCAAATTCCATGGCAAATAGGCCTATGGGCTGTTTGACGTGCATATGCAAATAGGCCTAGACGAGGAAAGATTAGGTGAGGGGTGGGTTAGGGTTAGGGTTACCTAACCTAACCTAACCTAACCCTAACCCTAACTCCCGAGCGGGGCACATAGGACCCGGGGAACATAGGGATGACCCCCCTTGGGGAGATGGGGCTCGCTCGGCTACTGCAGACAAGTTCCTCCTGGTTGGTAATTTACTCGTTTGTCCCAGCTTGTTTGAAGTAAGTTAACCCGAATTTGTAAAATGAAACATAATATAATTATTTGTTATTGAGATAAGACGTTACAAAAACTTAAATGTATTAACACTAAAGATCCAAGTCCTATAATGTTAGCTAACTTAGCTCACCAGCAGGCCCTCATTCTTCCTGCTATCAGGAGGTTGAGAGGGCTTGGCCGTCGCTATTGTAAACTGTGCATGTTAATGATTTTGACATTGGTAGAAGTCCGCAGGGGACTAAAGCTTTGTGTTACATAACTGCTATCGACAGCGATGTGTAAGATTATTATATGACTGTTTAGGAAAAAAAAAAGCTTTTATATTTGTTACAATATGTTTAGTCATAGCCACCAGTGATATCTTCACACAGCATAAACTAAGACAAAACACGGTCGGGAGGGCAAGTAGCAGTGACTCGGATTAGTGTTAGCTGTAGTGTCAGAGAGCAGAGCTGCAGGGCTAGTCTCGTCTCACTACAGGCACCTGTCAAAGTGACCATGCCCTTAATTATGCAGAACTTTAAGCCTAAATATAATTTTAATCTGGTGAGTTATAAAAACTTCACCCCCCCCCAGAGTTGTTATGAAGGGTAAACTGAGCTATAAGGACAAACGTTTTTTGAACCAGGCTGTAAACATGTTTAATTCTGCTGTAAAGTTGGGCATTTATACCATGGGGGTCTATGGATATTGACTAACTTCTGGAGCCAGACTCAGGTGGCCACTCGATGAACTGCAGTTTTTGGCACTTTCGCATGTGTTTCATTGCTCAGCAGGGGAGATTGCCTCTTGGGCTAAAGCTAGATGTCCCTGGTAAAAGATTGTTACTTTAACTCAGACTCCAATTCCATTTAAATTAGAATGACACCCCCCCACAAACAAAGGGCTTCAAGCCATGAAGTCTCTAACCCTAAGTGGCAGTGATAAAAAAAAAACTCTTGTAGCGTTCACCAATTGTCTTCTTTTACAAACAAGTGTTCCTGGCCTGTTGTACATGTAATGTACAAATAGTCCACTCCTTCTTTATTTCAATCAGATTCTCTTTTACGTCAACAAAAGCAAAAGTTGATTAATATACTTCTAGAGACAAAAAAATCAAGAGACATTTCTAAAAACATTGTTTTCTAAGAAGAATGCGCATCACGTCAGTCTGACATTTATTTAATTTGTTAGCGGTACCGTATAAACAGAAAATATTTTGGTGAATCATCAGTAAAAGAAAATCACGATACATACGATACATTGTTGTTAGTGCCCGATGACTTTGTCCCACCACTGCTACTAAAATTTTAGAAGTCAACAGAAATAAAATAAATCAATTGAGTAGGGAAATCAACCAAAGGAATGCTTAGACTGGAGCACACACCAGCTCAAATCAGATTATTGAGATGCCAGTCTAAACAGCGTCCTCCTCTGAGGAAGTCTGTCTCCAGGAGAAACGAAGTTTACCACCTCACAGGGCTGGAGAATCCATCATCATTATGACCTCATAACTGTCGCCATGGAAAATAGACAGTCAGTTTTCCTGTGTGTGTATGTGTGTGTGTGTGTGTGTGTGTGTATGCGATGAAGGGTTGGTGATGGTGTCTGTGGGGCCCAAATAATCACAGTGATGCTAGGAATCATCATCTGCAAGTCATGCACACTTTTCTCAACACCTTAACACACACACACACACACACACACACACACACACACACACACACACACACACACACACACACACACACACACACATTCATCTTTATTACTGTGTAGGACACACTATACTTCCGGAAGCCGGAAGTAAAACGCAGTGTGAGAGTGTGGAGGGGAGAAAAGACTGACGGAGGAAAATAGTGTTATTTCGAGATAAATGTTGTACTATTTGCTTAGTTTTTTTGTTTCTTTTAGCCCCCTGGTAGCCCTTAGTCTCTAGAAAGAGCCAGCATCTACGCAAATCTATGCACCTGTGCCTGGAGGACCGCACTTGTTCTACGAGTAGTAGCTAGCTAAACATTAGCTTCAATCTAACACCAGCCCCATGGCTACCACCACACCTTGCGAGCCCCCACCTCCCCACAGGATTTCCTCGTTGCTTGAAAATGCAAACAAAGAAATCGATGACCTTAGGGAAGAAGTTCGCCGGCTCTCCGAGGACTTGAAAACCAAAGATGCCCTGTTGACCTCCTACCTGGACGTTGCTCAAAACCAGTTGCTTCGCATCACAACTCTCTCGGCGGCACTCCAGGATACTGTAATTTGGGACACATCCGCCTGTCCACACCCATCTTCTAGTTCGACACCGACCACCAGGGCATCCTGGACTGAAGTGGTCTGTGGCCGAAAGAGAGCCTCGGGTAGGGCTCCATCGCCTCCTGCCCTCAACCTCTCCAGTCGCTTCGATGCCCTGTCGAAGCCGATTTTTCCCCCGGTAACGGCCGACGTGGTTAACCAGACTTGCACCGCTTCAAAGCCGACGGACCTGCAGGCGTCAACGAAGAGCACCGCTGCCTCGCGACGACAATTTCTGAGGGATGCGGTAGTCAGACGGGCCGGTGGCCTCCCTTGCCTGAACCAGCCAAATGACAACGTTTCTCAAAAACAATCTCCCCCTCCGAATGAAGGTAAGCAATATTCCGCTTCTTTTCCTTGCCCATCTGAATCCAATACTGGCTGTTTTGTTCCTACCACCGGCCATTCACGCCCCCCCACTCCTCGTCCGCTCTTCACCCCAACCACAATAATTATCGGCGACTCCATCACTCGGGATATACGGTTTTTTAATGCGGTCACACACTGCTTTCCTGGAGCCAAAGTTGCAGACATCCTGGCTAAAGCTGTGGACCTGATACCCTCACTCCCGACCTCTACTCTACTATGTCCTATCAGCAGAGTGAGCGCACCAAGAAACACTTTGGCACCCTCATTGAAGCTTTAATAAGCACTGGGAAGTCAGTTTTTATTTCGGGCCCACTTCCATCTCGAGGTCGCGGAGTAGGCCTTTTTATCAGACTACTCATCCTCAACACCTGGCTCCAGCATGCATGCAGCATTCACAAGCTATATCTATCAAGTAAGAGTCAGTAATAACATTACTCAAAGGTACAGCTACACGCTCCTCTGTGCACCAACGAGGTGCTATACTTGACAACCTAATTGGAATTGAAACAACCACTGCAACGATAGAACAGAATAGGAGAATCAAATGTGGACTATTAAATATCAGATCTCTGTCTTCTAAAGCATTACTGGTAAGCAATTTGATATCAGATAATCAAATTGATTTATTCTGTCTTACTGAAACCTGGCTGGGCCATGAAGAATATGTTAGTCTAAATGAAGCCACTCCTCCTAGTCATATTAATACTCAAATTCCTAGAGGCTCAGGCCGAGGAGGAGTTGCAGCCATATTTGACTCAAATCTGTTAATTAATCCTAAACCTAAACTAAATTATAACTCGTTTGAAAGTCTTGTTCTTAATCTTTAACATCCAACATGGAAATCATTAAAGCCAATCATATTTGTTGTTGTTTACCGAGCGCCAGGCCCATATTCTGAATTTTTATCTGAATTCTCAGAGTTTTTGTCATGTATTGTCCTAAAATCAGATAAAATAATTATTGTAGGTGATTTTAATATCCATGTGAACGTTGACAGTTATAGCCTTAGTACTGCCTTCAACTCACTACTAGATTCAATTGGTTTCAGTCAGAGTGTGCATTAGGCCACTCACTGTTTTAACCACACCCTCGAACTTGTGCTGTCATATGGCATCAAAATTGAAGATTTAATAGTATTTCCACAGAATTCTTTATTATCAGACCATTTTTTAATAACTTTCGAATTCTTACTACCAGACTATATGAAATTAAATAAAAACTTCTACGCTAGATGCCTATCTGACAGTGCTATAGCTAAATTTAAGGAAGATATTCCAACAGCAATTAACTCAATGTCGTGCTTTAATATAACGGAGGACCTTTGTACTAATTTTAGTCCTTCCCAAATTGATAATTTTGTAGACAGTGCTACGACCTGCCTACGGACGACTTTAGACTCTTTTGCTCCTCTCAAAAAGAACATGATGAAGCAAAGGAAACTAGCACCTTGGTATAACTCCCAAACTCGCAAATTAAAACAAATCTCACGAAAACTTGAAACTAAATGGCGTTCCTCCAAACTGGAAGAATCTCGTTTAGATTGGCAAGACAGTTTGAAAACCTATAGGAGGGCCCTCAGAAATGCCAGATCAGACTATTACTCATCATTAATAGAAGAAAATAAGAACAACCCAAGGTTTCTTTTCAGCACTGTAGCCAGGCTGACAGAGAGCCACAGCTACTGAGCCATCTATTTCCCTAGCGCTTAGTAGTGACGACTTCATGAGTTTCTTTAATGATAAAATCATAAAAATTAGGGATGGAATTCATCACCTTTTGCCCTCAACTTCTAACGGTTCACCTTTTGATACAGGAGTGCTAGAAAGAACGACAAGACCTGACATATACTTTGACTCCTTTTTTCCTATAGACCTTCAACAATTAATTCTAAAGGTCTCTTCAGCAAAGCCTTCTACCTGTCTCTTAGACCCCATCCCAACGAGGCTACTTAAAGAAGCGTTACCCGTGGTTAATACTTCATTACTAGATATTATCAATATGTCTTTATTAACAGGTTATGTACCGCAGTCATTTAAAATAGCTGTGATAAAACCTCTTCTGAAAAAACCCACCCTCAAACCTGAGGTCTTAGCCAACTATAGACCTATATCGAACCTTCCCTTTCTCTCCAAGATCCTTGAGAAGGTAGTCGCTAATCAGTTATTTGACTTTCTACATAGGAATAGTCTATTTGAGGACTTTCAGTCAGAATTTAGAAAGCCTCATAGCACAGAGACGGCACTGGTGAAAATTACAAACGACTTTCTAACTGCTGCTGACAAAGGACTTGTCTCCATACTTGTGTTATTAGATCTTAGTGCTGCATTTGACACTATTGACCATACAATCCTTCTACAGAGACTGGAACACTTAGCATTAAAGGAATCGCACTTAGCTGGTTTAAGTCCTATTTCTCTGATCGATCTCAATTTGTTAATATCAACGATAAATCCTCCAGGTACGCTAAAGTTAGCCATGGAGTTCCTCAAGGCTCAGTGCTTGGACCAATTCTATTCTCCTTATATATGCTTCCTCTAGGCAATATTATTAGGAAACACTCAATTAACTTTCACTGTTATGCGGATGACATCCAATTATACTTATCAATCAAGCCAGACGAAACCAGTCAGTTAGCTAAACTGCAAGTGTGCATTAAAGATATAAAATGATGGATGACCAACAATTTCCTGAAGTTGAACTCGAACAAAACTGAGGTTATTGTGCTGGGCGCTAAACACCTCCGAACTTCATTATCCAAAGATATAATTACTCTGGATGGCATTGTCATGGCTTCCAGCACTACTGTCAGAAATCTAGGAGTTATTTTTGATCAGGATTTATCCTTTAACGCCCACTTAAAACAAACCTCAAGAACAGCTTTTTTTCACCTTCGTAATATTGCCAAAATTAGGAACATCCTGTCGCAAAACGATGCTGAAAAACTAGTCCATGCTTTCGTTACTTCCAGGCTGGACTACTGTAATTCCCTATTATCAGGATGCTCAAATAAAACTCTTAAGACTCTCCAGCTGATCCAGAATGCTGCAGCGCGTGTTCTGACAAGAACTAAGAAAAGAGATCATATTTCTCCTGTATTAGCTTCTCTGCATTGGCTTCTAGTAAAATCCAGGATTGAATTTAAAATCCTTCTCCTGACTTACAAAGCTCTAAATGGTCAAGCACCTACATTTCTTGAAGAGCTCTTAGTACCTTATTGTCCCACTAGAGCACTACGCTCCCATAATGCAGAGTTACTTGTGGTTCCCAGAGTCTCTAAAAGTAGAATGGGAGCCAGAGCCTTCAGCTATCAGGCTCCTCTCCTGTGGAACCAGCTCCCAGTCTGGGTTCGGGAGGCAGACACCGTCATCACTTTTAAGAGTAAACTTAAAACTCTCCTCTTCGATAAAGCTTATAGTTACGAAGTTAGTAGTTGCAGCATTCGCCTGGACCGGCGGGGGAAGGTGTGTAGCCACAGTCATGACGCACCTCCTTCATATCTCTGCTTCTCTTCATAGAAAGCTTACTATATTTAGGGTATGAGGAGTTGCAGCGTGTGCCTAGACCGGCAGGGGTGGGTGTGTAGCCTCAGTCATGGCGCACCCCCATCCTATCACTGCTTCTCCCCATAGAAAGCTTACGCATACTTAGGGAGTAAGGTGTCGCAGCATTAGCCTAGACCAGCGGGGGAAGGTGTGTAGCCACAGTCGTCGAACACAGCCTCCCTATGCGGTTATAGTTCTAGACTACCGGGGTACCTCCTTTGACACACTGAGCTCATCTCTCCTCTCTCTTTCCATCTGTGTGTATTCATGTTCCAGAAATGCTTGTTATTAACCTAACTCTGGGGAGCTTCCCCGGAGTCCTTATGTTCTTTGTCCCCCCAGCACCATCATCTTGGATCATGATGGCACCTACATCATGGTGGCAGCTGTTGCCGTGGTCCTGCCCTACGACCTGCTGTGCCCCATTACACCCTGCAATGCCCCATTACACCCTGCAATGCCCGGCGTCAACTTGCTATGTCCGGCCAACACCCTGCCACGCCCTGTTACGCCCTGCTGTGCTCTACGACACCATGAACTATTACAACTACTCTAGTCATTATCTTAATTGTGACTTTTTTATTGCCATTGTTCATCAAACCCCCAACCGGCATCGTCAGACACTGCCTACCAAGAGCCTGGGTCTGTCCGAGGTTTCTTCCTAAAAGGGAGTTTTTCCTTGCCACTGTCGCACTTTCACATTCATGCATGCTCTTGGGGGAATCACTGGAATTGTTGGGTCCTTGAAAATTACAGAGTGTGGTCTAGACCTACACTCGATCTGTAAAGTGTCCTGAGGTAATTCCTGTTATGATTTGACACTATAAATAAAATTGAATTGAATTGAAAAAAAATTATTACTTGTTTGCCAGCAAAAAAACTCAATCTGAAGGACGTCATTGCGAAAGAACTTATGCGCATGCAAACACTCAAACACAAATAACACAAATACATGCAAAGTCAATCACAAACTTACACACAACACACCCCTGCAGAGCCTATGAAGACATGTCATTCTGGGAGGAAAAATGCAAAAGATTCAAGGGGAGACAGACAGTATGAGTGAGAGGGGAACAGATAGATTATTAAAAAGAGACAGACGGAAAACTAAAGGGTTTTAAAATCATGGATTCCCCGGTGTTTAGATATCTGCCTTTAAGATGTATGCAATGTTATATGTGGTCGATGGAATTTTGTTTGTGGTGCTCACATCATTGAAAATGTTTTAATGAATAAAAAATCATTGTTGCAGTGGCTAATTCACATAAGACTTTTAAACAGTTTTCAGAAGAATTACTTACTGAAGCAATAAGTCCTTATTAAAACAGTCAACAATCTAGAGAAACGGGGACACTCTTGAAAGAATCGCTGTTGTTGAGTTTTTTAAATACAATTTTTCTGCGTGTTCAGCATCACAAACAAAATTCCTCCATTGGGTATGCCAGCATATGCCCCAAATTATCTGCAAGGCCAGATATCCCTAAGACATAGGAATATGTTTTTTTTTTCTGGGTTCTCTTCTCCTCTCCTCCCCCTCTTTTCTCCAAAGCCTTCATTTTTCTTGCCTCTGTTGTAATACCTTCAGGGCAGAGTTTATAAAACATTTAAATGCTGCTTTTGTTTGTCACCTGCTTCGACATGCCAACAAATAACTTCTCCCCAGGAAAGCACATGTCACTGGAAACCTTTAAAGTTACTAATTTAGTCTGCTGAGGGGAAGTAAACGTGATGCTAGCATTAAAGACTCTTCTCTTTTCTTCCTACTACTTTCAGTCTCGCTCTCTCTCTCTCTCTCTCTCTCTCTCTCTCTCTCTCTCTCTCTCTCTCTCTTCTCCTTCTCCATTCTTTGTCTAAGTTGGTTGCTGGCACCATCTGTTGGTCACAAAAGTCCATCACTTAAGTTAATTAACCCCTTTACCATGCAGTGACCACTGTACAAAGAGAATAGTTTTTTGAAAATCATACACTTTATTTCATTTCAACAGGTCATACAAATTGCAAATAATTATAAAATAAATATTCTCTTCATTTTGTAATGGTAAACTTTACTTGTTATAGACGTCTTTAAGTGGAAGTGTGTATGTTTGAGCATAAAAACAGGACTCTTTATTCATTTATTTAAAAATGTGTTTTCACACTGACAGTATGTGTTGGGTGTGTATCATGGGTGCATTAGTCTGTGTTCCTCCTTTGTCTTGTCCTTGGTAAGAGGAAATTCCAGCGATGTCCTGAACCGAATGGGCACCTCCTGCTCCTCACCGATTGGCTGCTTGGTCACGGGGGCGTGGATACGCAGCTGTCCATCATTCATCAGGGAACAAGAGAGGCCGGACAGATCCAGGTGAGCGGGAATGTCGATCCTCTGGACGAATCCCATCTGAGACGAGGCCGAGGAGCACAAGGAGGCGCAGGAGGAGGAGGAGGAGCAGGACTGACTCTCTTCTGCTCCGGCCTGCTTCTTGGCCACCACCGCCAGGCTACGCCCCACTAGTTTGACAGTGATGTCATTGGGGGCGTAACCGCGAGCGTCTAGGGTCACCAGGAGGTCGCCATTCTCTGTGGCCTGTTGAGGTTCCTGGTGCAGCTCTGCGCTTGCAGTCTCTCTCTGCTGCTCTTTACCGTCACTGAGCCTGAAAGAGAATCAGAAACTAGATCAGAAGCAGCTTCATGACTCCACTGGTGTCTGAGGGCATTTTTCAAATCAACGTTGTTCAGTGCGGGTGAATCAGACTGGTTTGTTGGTATGATTTTTTTGGGCAGATGTGCGGACCAAAACAACTACACTAAGACCTTTTAAGGTGACTTTCACACCTGCCTCATTTAGTTCAGTTGAATTGCACTAGAGGTCATCTTTCCCCTTGGTGCGATTCGTTTTGGGCAGGTGTGAATGCAGCAATCACCAAAAGTGTACTAAACAACTGAGACATAGGGAGGTCTCGGTACGCTTTCAAGCGGACTCTGGAGCGGTTTGTTTGTCGTGAGAAAGTGATCTGAACTCGAAACCGCACCAAATGTGTACTCCGCAAGTCTCAGCTGAATGGCTCTTTTAGTCAGGTGTGCTTCGCAATCTGTGATGTTGCAGAGCATGTAAACTGTACTTCATGTATTTACTTTCTTTCAGATACATATGACCAATAAGAAGAGTAAACGTTCTTGCGTGGTTTGTAGTGTAATGCATTTTTGTTTGCTTGGATTTTCGTAAAAAGAACTTGAACCAAGGGGAAAACAAACTGAGAATACAAACTTGACTTCGGCACTGTAAAATTACGTATGGAGAGCAGTAGTAGTATTGAAAGGTTGGAAAAGGTCTTTTTGAACGTTAACTATCATACGCGTTCCTTATGTAATGTTCCTAACTTAACCACAAATGTAAATATTTTAACCAAAACCACAATCTTTTACTAAACCCAACTAAAGTAAGTTAGTTGCCTAAACCTAACCAAGTAGGTTGAATTCACAACAGGACTCTCGGAGTTGTGAAATGTGACGCCAAGGGGTCCAGGAAAACACTAATAGCGACCGTTACAATATGAATACATGATAAAGGCCTTCTGAACCTACTAGTAGGTGTAACAGTCCCTTCTGACAAATAGCTATGAGGCTGATAACTACTGACAAAGCCCATTCAATGGAATGATAACATTCAAAATGGGTGACAAACTTTAGGTGTGAAAACGGCCTAAAACAAAGCCAATCAGGAGTAACAACTACTGAGTTACACATTTACTGTACATACCTCGCCAAAGTGGAGGAAATGAGGGGCAACTTGTTAAGTGTGAGGAGGTGGGGCCCATCGTGAAGCTCCCTCAAAAGGCTGTCGGCCAGTTTGGTTTTCTGGTTGAAGAAGTCTTGCTGCAGTGAGGAGAGGCCCTCGTGACGCAGCGGCCACAGCAGCTGCTCTTGGCTGAAGAAAGGGTCATCGCCAAACAAGCTGCTCAAAGCTGCATACTGGGCCATTAAGTCAGCGTCAAAGGACAGTTCTTGGCAAACTTGACTTCAGCAACCTGAAAATCCTTGTTTTTGTTTTTTTTGGGGGCAGATTCCCTCTCTCAGACTTGATATCTTAAGGCTCCAGTGAAGAGTGAGAACTGAGAGCTTCCAGAGTTTCTTCTTCTTGTTAGTCTTCTTTCTGGTAGTTTGAGACATTACACAGTACGTCTCTCTCTTATATACCCCAGCTGTCCTGCTCCGTCCCTCCCACTGAGCTATTTACACCCCATGAGCTCACTGCTGTTTGTTAGCGTGTGTCAGCGAGGTCAGGAATACCCTGAAACTAATCACAAGGCTAAAGACAGCTCATGGTCATAACCTGTTGTTGTGTTTGTGTGCCTATGGCCGTGTTAACACTGCAGTCTGAGATTTACTTTCTACTATATAATGCAGATACAGATTTGTAAAGTGTGTTAAAAGCAAGGATATTTGCTCATAAGTAATTTTTCATGTAGCAGTATGAGAATATCTGGGGTGATAGTGAAAAGAAATGACGGTGTGTGAAGTGACTGTTCTTGGCACTTTATTCAACAAATGTCTGTTATTTATTGCTTTCATTACACACAGACTCTTTGATATTAAAAATACTTCAAGTAAAAGTAAAAACTAGACAGAAGGGAAAGAAATGTATCATAATCCCCTGAGGCTATGCACTGTAATGGACATAAATTTGAGACAATAAAATGACAATGTCTTCATCTACCTAGTAACTATACTCTTACTCATCATTTAATGTCAAGTTTGATTTTTTTTTTAAATGAAAAATACATCCACGCAGCAGAGTTAATTCATTACCTGATAATGGACACCTCGAAGGGCATTAACCTGCTTATACCATACTCACTTGCAAATATAGACCAATAATTTATGTTTTCATGGGTTTTGCAATCAAAATCAAATAAGTCCATTACATCTGTTTTCTTGGTAACACCTAAGGGTTTGACTAATACCTGGAAAAATCATTGCCATCCCATTAGGGTTCTTATACAGTGCCAACGTTGTTCACAGCTCCAGTAAATAGGACAGACCTTAGATACGACTTGGCAACGGGAGATATTTCTAGTCGGCTCAGCTCATAGAACCCTTTGGCGCAGTTATCAGCCAGACATCAGAAAAGCTAACGTAAGCTAGCAAGATTCAAAGTCAATAACATATGTATGGTTGACAACAAGTAAATATAATTTGACAGTATGTTTAACAAGACAAGTTAGCTATTCAGCCATGTCATTGTCCCCAAATCAATATCCAGACTTTCACGAACAAATGATATGCCATGTGTAATGTTACTGTCGTTCGCAGCCTGAATTAGTGAGTTGAACAGCATACAGGATCAGCGTATTCCATTAATACTTGACAATGGACACCTCGTCGGGCATTAACCCTTACTTAATGGACACCCTGTGGCCAATCGGAATAGAGTATTTACCCAGACCATGGTATAAGCTAACTAACCGGCTGTATTGAATTGTTTATTTTCGTGTCTGGCCGCTTACATGGCCCATCCATTATAGGATTATTTAGACACATTTTAAATAAACACTTTCCTAGTGCTGACACTGACACAGTATAGACATAAAGGTTACAAGTATGAAACAAAACAAACAGATAAATAGTTAATACAGGTAGGGTACTAACATAAAGTTAACATTTCAACATAAAACCCTTTCAGACCAAAATAAATTATAGTAGAAGTTAGCTGTGTATTTAACATACACACAGAAGTGTGGTATCAACTCATTTAACTTTCGGCAAGAGAGTAAGCTTTAATTGCAAAATGTCAACTAGAATTTGTCAAGCTGTCAAGAAGTCTGTAAGGAAGATTGAATGACACAAAATAACTTGCAATCACTTAATTTCTACTTGATAATAGGCTACTTTTAATTGAAAATGGACATACATCAAACTTAAATATGTTTAAGTAAAGTGGGAAAAGTGTAGGTATCAGATCAGATGGGCAAGCTTTTGTTATTGTTATGGCTCACAGACATGTCTTTTACATTGTCTGTGTGCCAAATGGCACACTTCTTCTTAAAATCTTACTTTTCTTTCTTCCCTAAACAGATATTTACTGACAACCTAGAATCAGACTTCAGCAGCTGTTCAGAACTAAGCATGTCGATCAGCAGTGTGAACAAAGCCTGTCTTGTCTCAGGTTACAGTGCTTCTTCCAGGAATGATCTCAGAGCGCGAACATTTACCGGAGTCTGTCTGCATGTGTGTGTGAAACCAGAGTCCTAACATTACAAGAAGCCTGTGTCATATCTATTTGTGGCTGTCTAAACTTTAAACTGTGAAACTGCCTTCACATTATTGGCTCACACAGTGAAATGGCATGCATGTGATTGGCTGGAAACAGCTTCTTCAGTGTGGCATTTCTCACTTCTGCTTTTCATCTATTATTCAGATTTTTTTTTAAGTTAATCAACAGTATTATTGCTGATGAATTTAATGTAATCAATACAATCTCCGAGCATTTAATACTACTGTAGTTCCGTTTTTGTGTCACATAGGTGTTGATTCGACTGTGGTTTTTAGGCTTTGTGCTTTGTTGTATTGGATTACTTTTTGTGTTCATGGTGATTTGGATACTGTTGGATTACCCCTGCAAGCATTAGGCTGCTTATTTTAATACAACATTTATTTGTCGTTAAATACTGCTCAGTATCATCTGCATAGATTAAGACATTATCTGACTAAAAGTGTCCTTTAAGTCAGTGGGAGGACTACTGCAAAAATAAAGAAGTGTGTCAGTGAACCAGGGGATGCCAGGGACAGAAATAGAAAGGGAGATTCAAGATGGCTGCCAAATCCTCATCTTTAAATGACTGGGTTATTATTACCCACCTAGCTCAGTCTGGTCATTATTTACGGTAGTATGAGACCATCCAGCTTTAAACTCTTTATGGTCATATCTGGGTTATGTGTGCATGTGCAAAAAGATAAGCAAGAATACCTTTAATAAGATACCATTTAATAATAAATGTATTTGAAGAACATGTACAATATATAAGTACTAATATAATATGATATAAAAGTAAGATAAATTTAACATAAAACATTTGAATTTAACATTTGGCCTTTAAACCAATTTATGAATAATGTATTTCTATACATTTGAGAAATAGTTCACCATTTTAGGAAATGCACGTAATCTACTATTGAAGTAAAACTATTTTAGTACAATATGAGATCGTATTCTGAATGAGTCGCCATTAATGGCCGGTTGAAAAATCCAAAATCCGGAAGCAGCAGCCAGACCCACGTGACGCGTTTTCATTTTTTGGGTGACAATACAGATTAGCGCCGCCTGCTGTTATGGAGACGTATTACGTCTTGTCGCTTTGGTGTTCTCCGAGGCATTTTTTGGACCAACTCGGGGAGACTGATCAGTCCAGCTGCCTTTTCTGCCAGCGGTCGGCCGTCGGCCCGGTGTGTAGCTGCCTTTAGGGGCACTCAGTGCCGTACCACAGCCCAACTGTCTGCAAACCACCTTAGCATCAACTATGTCCCAACCATCATCACAGACTGTTCCACAGGCGTTTTTGTAATAGATTTCAACTTGTCTAGAGCACCGAGTAGACCCAGCCAAACTAACACCTAGGCAGAGAACACAGAAGACAAACCATTGCTGGAGCGGTGGGGGTGGTGGTCTTCATTCAGTCTTGACAAACCACATTTGTAAAACACATTTGTCATAAAGTTATGATTAATTTACATACTTTACATCCCTCACACACATATATATATATATATATATATATATATATATATATATATATATATATATATATATATATATATATATATATATATATATATATATATATATATATGCTATAACACTTTTCACAGTAGACTTCTTCACTTACATTATGGTTTAATTTCTGATGTGTTAGCAACATTTCACACGTGTTGTTCTGCTTTTCAATTTAAAAAAAGCCTGCTGTGGTGACCAGCTCTTTATTATCGCTGCATCTACAACTGTTAAACACGTCACAAGCTACAAAGACTAAGGGACAGAGATGTCTATAGAAAAGGATACATTTATTCAAAATGCTTTAACAAGACACTACTGTAATAGATGTCAACTGTTGGAGAGCACCGCTTAGACCAGCTAATCTGATCTGACAATCTGTCAGACACATAAGACATAACATACAAGTATTTTGCACATAATGTTAACTGAAAACTAAAAGGATTTTATGCATCACACCATAGAATTGACTGACCTGCAGCTGGTGAAGTTGAGGTGAAGAAAAAACAGACTATAGAGGGAAGAGAAAGAAATAGCATGGCTCATAAAATTCAACAAGCTAAAAACTACAGAAAAAATCTGCTGATCTGGCAAGGAGTCAGGGCGGTGCGGGATAGCTGCTGTTACACATGGTTAAACACAGTGTAGGGGGTTGGGTTTCTTCCACTTTGATTTAATCCAACAAACAAACAAACTGTCTAAACATGCATGGAACAAAGTACTGTAAATGTGCGCTTGATTGCTGTTTTTCAAAAACCGGATGTGTGTCTAAAAAACAGATTGTGGAGGTATATAGAGAGTTGCATTTTTAGTGAAAATTAAATACAGTTTAAGGGCACTGAATTCAATTTCATAATTTTACATTCACTTTCAAGTTTTATTGGAATTCTGCATAATTGGAAATTGCTATGAATGCTACACAGATTGTGGTTTTCAAAGCAATTAGTCAAATTGAGCAATTCAAATGTAAATAGTTCAAATTTGTTATTTTGGAACGGAATTCCAATTTACTTGGAAGTGAATGTAATATGAAATTGACTTCAGTTGTCCTGTAACTGAATGTAACCTTCACTAAAAATTCAACTCTATATACTTCCACATTCAGTTTTTTAGACACACATCCGTTTTTTTAAAAACAGCAATCAAGTGTTGTGTGTGAAACGTAAAGGAGGTGCAGAGACGCTGCGTGAGAAAAAGAAACTTCAGGCAGACGCTGCCAAATGTGTCAAATTGACAGACACTACTCGCTAAATCCTATCTAACTGCTGCTCTCCCCGGTGCGTTACACAAACACGCTGAAAGACGCCTTTTTCGTCGCATCAGACGCTGACAGCCACTGACAGCCACTGACAGCCACTGTCCAAACGTCCTTATTTTACGAATTCGGAATGAGAACAGGTTGGGAGGAGAGGGACAGAGATGAGGGAGTGAGGGTAGAACCTGCGGTAAGCAGAACTCCCCTTAAAACACTTTGCCTCTTGATACAACTGAGCCAAAAACAAGGAGTGGACACTGTTGATGATAACACTACAACAATGGATGCTATAGCATGTTTTAAGATTCATGAGGAGTATACCGTTTTATTGTATTAATAAATGGCACTTTTTTGAAGTATTTAATGTGTCATCTCTCACTGATTCTTGCTTACTCATTACATGACATTAGTAGTTTTAAGGAGTAGGAGATGGTATAGCTTACATATTCAGGGGAGAGCAAGGATTGGTGGTATTGTGATCTTATGTGGTGGGCTGGTCAGGGCCAAAATGCCAGGGCCGATTTTTGGCCCCAGTCCGTCCCTGTTTATCAGTGACAGAACAGATGACAGAAAACGTATTATGCACAAAAAATATCACACTGCCTGTCCTTCCCCGAACACTTCCTCTTTCTTGCATTTATTTTCAACTAAAACTTCAAAGTACTGAACCTCTGCAGCTCTGAACCATAGAGTGCAAAGTACAAAAGCTGTAGTACCAAAGCAACTCATCAATTTCAATTTCTGCCTCTTACAATTGTTGTTGATTAAAGAAAGTTCAAGGGAGACGTGTACTACGAAGCGAGATAAGTGGGTTAGCGAGGTGTGTTGAGCCTAAAGCCAGAGTCTTCAATGTCACAAAGATGGCTCTTTACAACCACTCCCCTCTCAGTTTTGACTCTCAGCCTGACATCTTTTTGTTTTCATGGTGACTTAGATACACACATTCGGACTGTTGGATTAGCCCCCTCACACGCATCAAAGCTGCTCATTTTAATGTACAGTGCCTTGCGAAAGTATTCGGCCTCCTTGAACTTTTTGACCTTTTACCACATTTCAGGCTTCAAACATAAACATATAAAACTGTAATTTTTTGTGAAGAATCAACAACAAGTGGGACACAATCATGAAGTGGAACAAAATGTATTGGATATTTCAAACTTTTTTAACAGATAAAAAACTGAAAAATTGGGCGTGCAAAATTATTCAGCCCCTTTACTTTCAGTGCAGCAAACTCTCTCCAGAAGTTCAGTGAGGATCTCTGAATGATCCAATGTTGACCTAAATGACTAATAATGAAAAATAGAATCCACCTGTGTGTAATCAAGTCTCCGTATAAATGCACCTGCTCTGTGATAGTCTCGGAGGTCCGTTTAAAGAGCAGAGAGCATCATGAAGAACAAGGAACACACCAGGCAGGTCCCAGATACTGTTGTGGATAAGTTTAAAGCCAGATTTGGATACAAAAAGATTTCCCAAGCTTTAAACATCCCAAGGAGCACTGTGCAAGCGATAATATTGAAATGGAAGGAGTATCAGAACACTGCAAATCTACGAAGACCCGGCCGCCCCTATAAACTTTCAGCTCATACAAGGAGAAGACTGATCAGAGATGCAGCCAAGAGGCCCATGATCACTCTGGATGAACTGCAGAGATCTACAGCTGAGGTGGGAGACTCTGTCCATAGGACAATAATCAGTCGTATACTGCACAAATCTGGCCTTTATGGAAGAGTGGCAAGAAGAAAGCCATTTCTTAAAGATATCCATAAAAAGTGTCGTTTAAAGTTTGCCACAAGCCACCTGGGAGACACACCAAACATGTGGAAGAAGGTGCTCTGGTCAGATGAAACCAAAATCGAACTTTTTGGCAACAATGCAAAACGTTATGTTTGGCGTAAAAGCAACACAGCGCATCACCCTGAACACACCATCCCCACTGTCGAACACGGTGGTGGCAGCATCATGGTTTGGGCCTGCTTTTCTTCAGCAGGGACAGGGAAGATGGTTCAAATTGATGGGAAGATGGATGGAGCCAAATACAGGACCATTCTGGAAAAAAACCTGATGGAGTCTGCAAAAGACCTGAGACTGGGACGGAGATTTGTCTTCCAACAAGACAATGATCCAAAACATAAAGCAAAATCTACAATGGAATGGTTCACAAATAAACATATCCAGGTGTTAGAATGGCCAAGTCAAAGTCCATACCTGAATCCAATCGAGAATCTGTGGAAAGAACTGAAAACTGCTGTTCACAAACGCTCTCCATCCAAACTCACTGAGCTCGAGCTGTTTTGCAAGGAGGAATGGGCAAAAATTTCAGTCTCTCGATGTGCAAAACTGATAGAGACATACCCCAAGCAACTTACAGCTGTAATCGCAGCAAAAGGTGGCGCTACAAAGTATTAACTTAAGGGGGCTGAATAATTTTTCAGTTTTTTATCTGTTAAAACAGTTTGAAATATCCAATAAATTTCGTTCCACTTCATGATTGTGTCCCACTTGTTGTTGATTCTTCACAAAAAATTACAGTTTCATATTTTCATGTTTGAAGCCTGAAATGTGGCAAAAGGTCGAAAAGTTCAAGGGGGCTGAATACTTTCGCAAGGCATTGTATATTTATGTAATGTTAAATACTGCTGAGAATCATCTGCATAGATTAAAGGGCTGTCCACACCAAGAACGATAACTATAAAGATATCTATGAACATTTTAAAAATCATTCTTACTCAAGTGGATAGTGCCCACTCCATAACTACAACAATGACATAAAACAATATCGTTGGGATCAGTTTCAGAGCAAATTGATAAACGATAGAAACACTGACGGCTATTCAGCATATAACATTGCGGCAAAACTCATTGAGGTTCAAAGAAACCCACCCTTGTTTGATAAAACAAGCAGTCTTTATAAAGTCGCCAATAAATACAACATCTGGAAAACAATCGGGCTCCCCCTCGGAATCAGTGGTGAGTGTTTTGATATTAACAGAGATGAGGAGACCATTAAAAATAGCTAGCTAGCTAACATACCTCAGGTAACATTAGTCTTTTAATATAACTGCATCGCCTTGATATGATCAATAATCAATTAATAATCTGCACCAGTTTATCCACACTCATACTCATAAAAATGAATAAAGAAGTGTGTTAGTGAACCAAGGGATGCCAGGGACAGAAATATTAAGGGAGATGCAAGATGGCTGCCAGAGTCGGCGTCAGCCGATTTTGCCGGGGCTTCAGCCCCAAATGTTTTGAGTGTAGCCCCGAATGTATTTTGAAAAGTTGACTGTATGAAACCGGACAATAATGTAAACCCCCAAAATCATAAGTTGCCTTATTTCATTGTGCTAGAACTCATGATAGAACTGTAACTTTGTCCAGTTTATTTTTCCGAGGCGAATAGAGCGGGCAGCTACGTGCGGGGTCTGACCAGCATGCCGTATTTGTTGCTATCATCTAGCAACCATCTCTAAGTGAGGAAAGCTGTGAAAGGTTTAATTTTCGGTAAGATTAAAGCCAAATCTAATACATTGATGCCATCAACACAAAGTTTAATGAGGGCAATACTAATGATTTAGTTTGAAGTTCCCGTGACGTGACGTTTCCAATCTATGGTTCAGACTCCAACACACGGAGCTCTGAAGCAGACCTGTGCATCGCCTAGTGTCCGCTCTTGCTGTAAAAATAGAGATGAGCAGCGCGCCTTCCGTGGTCTGTGCAGCTTCAGGTTTATAATGGACGCGTTCTGATGAGGACATGATGCGGCAGATGTGTCACGTTTGAGCTTTGTGTATTTCTGCCGTAGTTTTGGTTTTCCACCTCCGACGTACAGCAGCGTACAGCCACTTCCCTAAACTTTCTGTCATTCAGAGACCAGAGTCTCAAACGGGGCTCTGTGTGTGTCAGAAGGTCTGAGATCTACCGTATCAGCAGAGCAATAACATATTGCAAAGCAGACTATGGTGCAGGTAGATTATTTCATGATCATGAATCATGATGACTGGCGGAGAAAAAGAAAAAATCTTTTCAGACGTTCAGGAATTGCTGCAAATTGAATTATAATTTTGGCCTGTTCTTGCACAGTGTAGGGAAACCTGATCTATAACTACATGTATTAATAATACGTCCAAAACAGCAGGCATTACGACACTTGGGGACAGCTTCGATATACCGGACGTATATAATAAGATTTAACAGAACTTCATATTATATCCAAACATGCCTTAGTGCTAAAGTTGAAGATTATATATAATATTTATTTAAAAAAAAAACACTTATCTGTCTGACATTTCCCTCTGGAAACAGCCGGTTTCCCCCAGAGTGGGGAGTATCTGTATTTGGACCGGGATGCACAGTTCCGGCGCGTTGGCTTCTCTACTGGACCCAATTCAGTACTACATAGATCCAAGAGCTCAGCTTTAGGGAATCTAAATCGGCATATTAGCCAGTCATCGTCATGGTCCCTGAAGTCTCTTTTTCTCCTGATTCTTCCATTAGCGTGTCCTCCTGCAGGGCCAGCAGGGCCAGCAGTGCCATCATGCAGCATTACGCACGGGTTCACCGCAGTATTTATGTTTACAACAATTTGTGATTGTTAACACCTTGCCAACACAGCATCAACTAGTGGTATCCCCCACCCTGAGATATAATTTGAAGACGAAAGAAAGTCTAATAGGCAAACACACCTTTCTTCATGCAGGTTTTGTCACAAACAGTATTAAAGTTTGGACTGATAACGAGGATATTAAGGGTAACGATTGCGCGAGAGCTTAATGGCTGTATTTTCAGACTTTGATAGTTGATGATATATGCACAGTATTAAAGACAGATAATTAGTTATTTACACTGTGTTCTGCCATTATCTAATGCTAGGGTATTTGATGCTATCCTGTATTCCAGTCGGGCCATCCCTACCTCCCGCGCTCCGGAACGGACAATGTGACGGCGAGACAGCGCCGATTAAACATTAAGAACAATTTTTTATTCAAGATTTGAGTTAGAGGTGTTTATGGAACAATTATCACTCAGTACAAGCGCAAATAACACTGTTGGATTTAATCGTCATGGTAAAGTAGATGATATGGAGTGAAAAAGTGTGCGTGAGGCATAAATACTTGAAAATATTACGAGTATTCTTATTCCCATTCACTTTCTGCAGTCTGACTTCAGATCACCACCTCACCATCTGTGTCGCCAATTCCTATTTTGTCTCTAAAATGTGCGTACGCATGGGTCAGAGTTTGCGTGGAGGACTGCACATTCTCCTTTGGGAGATGGGGGTTTGGGAAATCCCACGGTCTCTAAAGCTACAGTTCAAATTGTCTGGCTGAATAAATAGAGAGGGACCCATCTGCTAGCGACAGGGGCCGAGACTGAAAGAGCTACATGGATAAATATGCACCAAATAAGCCACTTTGATATGTTGCTGTTCTCATGAATACAAAAGTTGGGTGACCCTGCCCCCTAGACTAAAAAAAATAGGTGACCCTCCCCTCAACAAAGAATAAAAATACATGAGCCTCCCCTGGTCCATTCCATAAATACCGAACGGTCCCTTAAGCCAAATAGTGGTGCCATCTAAATAACATCTACAAACTGGGCAGCTAAAATGAACATACACTGGTTATTAACAAGCTGGGCAAGCTATCGCTGTTTTGCATTGCATTCAGTTTATTTAAATGGGTTCGGGCTAAGCCCCAAATCTACTCAAGTCCTAGAAACGTCCCTGATGGCTGCCAGTCCTCATTTCTTAATTACTGGGTTATTATTACCCACCCATCCCAGTCCGGTCATTATTTATGGTTGTATGAGACCATCCAGCTTTAAACTCCTCATGGTCATATCTGGGTTATGTGTGCATGTGTAAAAAGATAGGCAATAATACTTAAATACATTTAGTAAGACATTTATTTGAAGAAAGTACTATGATATATGATAATATGATATAAAAGTAAGGTATATTTAACATAACACAATTCAATTAGGCCTTTAAAACAACATTAACACATTAATGAAAAATGTATTTCTATAAATGTGAAAGAAATAGTTCAACATTTTAATACATGTAATCTGCTCACCCAATTTAACACCTCAGAGCGCAACTTAGCTTAAGCGAATAATACCACTCTACCATGTCTGCACAGTTATTATGTAGCTGCCAGCAGTGGGTTAGCATAGCATAGCTCTGGCCAAAGGGAAAACAATTGACCAATCAACACCTTCAAAACACACTAAATAACAATATCTCGTTTGGCCAGCTGAGCAAGAAAGTGAAAAGTTTATTTATAATAATACAAGAAGGTTAATATAGGTGTAAATTAACCAGTTAGATCAATGAATATGAAGAGAATGTTGTGGTCAACCCCAGTGAAGAGGTATTAATTGAGATTCACTAAAATGGGTTTTAAAGACCCATTCTAGACTTTGATGGTTACTCTGTACATATAGCTATATTAATCAATCAATCAATCAAACTTTATTTATATAGCACTTTACAGCAACCAGCAGGTATCCAAAGTGCTTAACGTCAGAAACCAAGAGTAAAAACACATATCATACAATAGAAAGAATGAACACAGAAAACAGTAAAATCAGAAAAGGTTACAAAGAAACAGAAGAATGAAATTGTCACACCACTGCTACGTATTAAAACCCAGACTAAACAGATACGTTTTAAGTTTGGACCTAAAAAGAGCTACATCTGTAATATTGTGCGAATATGAGGGGGTAACTTGTTCCAGAGTCTCGGGGCAGCAACTGCAAAAGCCTGATCACCATCACCGTTTATATCTAGACCTTGACACTTCTAAAACTCGCTGATTTGAAGAACGCAATGACTGGTTGTGCTCCCGCAAAGTTAAAATTTCAGACAAATACTCCGGGGCCAGACCATTTAAGGCCTTGAAAGCAAACAATAAAATCTTAAAATCTATTCTAAAACGCACAGGGAGCCAATGCAGAGTGTAGAGAACAGGAGTGATATGTGCACGTCTAGATGTATTTGTTAAAAAGCGAGCAGCAGCATTTTGCACAAGTTGAAGATGTGAGATGGAGGTCTGATTCAGACCAACATAAAGAGCATTACAGTAATCCAACCTAGAGCTAATAAAAGAATGAATCACCTTTTCTAGATCGTGCCTGTTAAGGAAGGGCTTAACTTTAGCCAGGAGACGAAGCTGGAAAAAGCACATTCTAACAACATTACTGATCTGCTTGTCAAATTTCATGCTGTAATCAAAAGTAACCCCCAAGTTTTTGACAGCTGACCTAGTGTAAGATGCCAGCGCTCCTGAAGTACTGAAAATAATACACTCCGTTTTATCTTCATTCAAATTAAGAAAGTTTCCTGAAAGCCACAACTTAATATCATAGATATAACTAAGCAGGGAGTTTAGTGCAACACTGTCATTTGCTTTCATAGGCAAATAGATTTGAAAATCATCTGCGTAACAATGAAATGACAGGTTATGCTTTCCTATAATAGCCCCGAAAGGCAGCATATATAAAGAAAACAGAATGGGGCCAATAATTGAGCCCTGGGGAACCCCACAAGAGAGAGGAGCAGCTGACGAGGAGAGGTCACCAATCGTGACAGAAAAGCTCCTATTAGCCAAATAGTTCTATTTGGCCCCTACTTCTTAAGTAGGGGCCTGACCACAGCATGTTTAAAGGCAGCTGGGACAGAACCTAAACTAAGACAAGAATTTAAAAAAGTAAGAAGACTCAATCCAATGGTGCTATTAAAAACCTCCTTCACCATTCTGGCGGGAACAATGTCTAGGGGACTGTTGGTGGGTTTCATGTGTCGTACAACCTCATTAAGTAACGTCAGAGAAACTGGCTTAAATTCCTTCACACAGCTGAGTGTGCAGGAGAAGCAGGTATAAACACCTTAAAATTAGCACTGGCGTTTTTCCTGCCAGATGCTACTTTGTCGATTAAATAACAGAGAAAATTCTCACGTGCTGATTGAAACATCTGTCGGAGCAGAGGTGCATTGATTTACGACAGAGTTAATAGTATTAAATAACACTCTAGGTGGGCCATGTGATGTCATTTTATTCAGACAGGGACAGTGCAAAATTAAACATTAACCATGTAATAAAAACGGAGAGATGGAGAGATGCATTGTACCAGGTTTTAGCACAAAAAATATGTAAATTATGATAAGGCATCACATAACTAGCTCATAACTATTAACATATACATTATAAATAATAATATAATAATGTTGTTATTGGTATAAATTCCAATATTCAAATTGGCCATCCTACAATAATTTGGAACTATAGGAATACAGTTGGGCATATAAAAACCTAATAGGTTTTTCTGGATTTGCTGGTTATTAAAATATTAAAACATAGATCTACAACAGTGCATTCAAGAGTTTTTGTAATTATCTAGGTATATGCTATTCAAAGTAATACAACTTTGAGTGACTAGCCTATTCCCCTGAGACATTGTGCTGCAATTTCTTCATCATTTTAACATTTATCTACTCCATCTTTTTGAATAGTCCCTTGTCACTTTAAGGGGACTTTCACACCTGCCTAATTTAGTTCAGTTGAATCATAGTAGAGTTTGTTTTCCTTCTTGGTATGGTTCGTTGGGCAGGTGGAATGCAGCAATCACACTCTGATGTGTACCAAAAGCGGACCAAACAAGCATACACTTTCAAACGAACTCTGGAGCAATTTGTTTGTGGTGAGAACGTGATCCGACCTGGAACAGAGCCAACTGCTGAAAGAACTGTGCATGTTTGGACTAAACCAGCTGCTGTAGTCAGCTGTGCTATGCAATGATGACCAGGGCTACAGTCAAGCCATACAGTTGTCTCTCTATAGTAGTATACTTGCAAAAGCGGCATGTTGTCTGCTGGTTTTTCCTCCTGTCTTTGTTTACTTCCGGGAGTTCCGTTTCTGCATGGTAATTCTGACCAATCGAAGAGCAGTTTAGGAAATGCGTTCAGAGACACATCTGGCCAGTGGTGTGAATGTTGTCACGTGACTTGTGTTGGTCTTTGGTGTTTTTTGCCCCCAATGTCTCCTCCCAGGCAGCGCGGCAATGGTTTTGTTTAGGGTTAAGGTTAGGGTTAGCTACCTGGAAGGTGCTGTTCGAGGCAAAAAACACCATTGAGCACTTGTGTTGCTGCATTTTGGTTTGTTTCACCAACTCATCAACTGATTTGGACCAAACATTTTAGTGTGAAAAGGAACTGAAACAGCTGAAAATGCTAGAATGTATAATTGTTTGCCCTTGGTCTGGACCAAATTAACCAAAGTACAGATGTGAAAGCACCCTAACATTTAAAAAAAATAATTTACTTACAAAATTCTTTGCAGCGGTTCCAAAAGTCAGTGCTTCATCCACGGTAACCACTGTGACACTATTGACCATTGGACACCTTAAAGGTTTTGATAAATTAGTTTATTCTAGGTGTCCATTGGATCAACATTTACATAGTCAGCCTCGTCGTCCTCATACTCATCTTCAAGATCATTCCTGACTCGGACAGCCACTGAAACGCAAGCATCATGAACATCAAAAGAAATTCTAAACAAACATTTGAACTCATTGGTTGAATGTGTACTGTGTGAGCACAGACATTGAGTTTGGACGACGGCTCCAGTGTGCTTGGCTCGTCGTCTTCTCTTGCAGACCAGACAGACCACCACCAAGACTAGCAGGAGCAGCAGCAGACCCCCAGCAGATACTGAAGAGACCAGCAGCAACAAATGCACTAGGAGAGACAAACATTCAACAGTTAATCCTAAATTTTGTCCATTTGTTTTACATTGGGATTAAGAATCTGATATATCTACACAATCACTGCTAGCTTGTCAGAGGAGACCCTTTTTTCTTTCTGTTTGTGTTATGCTGACCCCACACCAAATGACTTTTCAAGCGTTTCTACCATTGAAAATAATTTCCAATATCGGAATGAAATCCTAAGAGTCATGCTAGAGTTGGGGCGCTCCCGTCGGCTCAATCGTTTGGTGTAAGGTGGTCAAAAAACTCAGTCTGAGTCACTATTTTTCCCATCTTGATGTTCTGACAAAATCAATGTAAATTTTATGTTTTGGTAGTGAAGTTAAATTAAATGAACATTGTCAACAACCAATGGGTGCGCATGGTGCTAAATGCTAAATGCTATAGGGGAAAAATTGCAGATTTTCAACCTTTCTGATGCGAGTCATCCAACGGGAGTTTTAACGGCGGACAAACGCGGACCTCCGGGTACCGCTGCCTTCATCTGCATGTACGGCAGAACCGAAAAAATCTGCAAACTTTCCCTAAAAAAAACAAAATTATATAGTTCTTGAAGCTGCACTTACATAAAGCTCTTTGTAGTTTTGCTTATTTAAAGCTAATGTACTTGGACTGGAGTTTGCACTGTCAGGTTTGAAAGCACTTAATTGGAAGTCGCTTCAGCTAAATGACATGTAATGTAAAGTCACCAGCTTACGCTAACAGTAGGTAGCTAGCTTGATTACACTTTTCAAAACTAATCTAGTTGTAGTTTTGCAATTTGTGACCCTGCAAGATCCCCAGTCTTTAACATTTGATGTGGGATATTGTCTTTAGATGTGAGATGGTGTCAGACTTTAGTCTTTTCAGAGTCTGTTCAAAGTCTTCTAGTGTATGTAAATCAGGAGACCGAGTTCAAGTTCCGTTTGAAAATATATATATTATATATATTTTATAGAACAAACAGACATGTCACGTTCAGCGTGACATGCATAACTGGAAGTAAAGTTACTTGATTTGAACCCAAACCACAATGTTTTTCCTAAACCTAACTAAATAGTTTTGGTGCCTAAACATAACCAAACTGTGACCATCCTTAAAACCGTGACCATTACGTTCTCTGTTTTAGATATGAGGATGGCAAATATTCTTGTGGGTCGTATTTGAGGGTAGAAATAAACTACCTATATGGTTTCAAGGCAAGGCAGCTTTATTTGTATAGCACATTTCAGCAACAGGGCAATTCAAAGTGCTTTACATAAAACATTAAAGAGCAGTTAAAAACGATTAAAAACAAACAAACAGGCAGGACCATATTTCTTCACCATCTCATCCACCACGGGCCCCGCTGGAACATGTGACTTTGTACTCTTGTTACCCATAAGAAGAGTGGAAGTACTTCTCTTTACCTAAAATATAGCCGTCACTATAAGGCTTAGATTAATTAGGCAAACTTTGCAAAATCCTAAACAGTTCGAACTGTTTTCCTTTAGATTTTATCATAAAATCTATGTCACACCCGCATTGGAGAAATTCTCAGAAATATGTCTGTTATCTGTTCAAAAATACCACTAGATAAAAGACGAGAATAAAATTGACAGTGCAGTATAAGAAATTAACAATTATTTAAAGAATGGCAACTGAGAGTTGCGGCGGACCTGTAGTTTTCTCTGAGTTTGTTCCAGATATGTGGAGCATAAAAACTGAATGCTGCTTCCCCCTGTTTAGTTCAGACCAGGTCTGGGGGGTTCATAGTGTATAAAAGCATGGACAAGTTTTTCCAAATCCTGCTGAGACATTAATTGTCTTAATGTGGCTGTTAAAATTCAGGTCTGAGTCCATGACTACACCCAGATTTCTGGCTTTGTCTATTGTTTTTGACGGGACTTGTTGCAAATTTGGTTTTGTCCATGAATGCATCTTAATGCATAGGCCTAGTCTAGCATTACCAGACTTATCTCCACAGCGCTGTGGAGTAAGGTCTGGCTACACCACACGTACATTCTGGTATAGAAGAAAAAAAACTTGCCATTTTCAGCATGTAGTTTGCTAACTCGAGATTTGTTGACTTGAGTTTGAGAATGGCAACACACGAGAGTGGAAAGCAAGGGCCATCTGGCGCAATGTCAGGCAGTTATCACGTAAATGTAATTCCGTTGATCCAGACTACTATAACAGTAATTTGGCTGGTACATGTACAATCATGCAGCTGATTATTTCTCTATCCGCTCTGGCTTTACTGGAAATCAGCCATATACAGGAAGTAGTCTATGTGTCATTCAAATATTGTTGATAAAACATTGCAATATTTAGTTCAATTATTTTTTGTTCATTCTACTTACTTTTAATGACGACACTAATCAGTGTTGTCTGTGTAGAAGTGAATCTTCTCGAGGACAGTGTGACTTCATACACACAGCTGTAGTTGCCCCGGTGTTCATACTCAGCCACCGGGAAGGAAAAGGAGGCTGACTGGTTGACCGCTGGCCAGAGATGTATAGTACCGATGTAGAACTACTTCACTACTGTACTTAAGTACTAATAGGCTGTATCTGTACTCTACTGGAGTATTATTTTTTTCTCCTACTTCCACTTTTACTTCAGTACATATTTTCGGTAAGTTTAATACTTTTACTCCGATAAATTTTTTATGTGCTGCATCGTTACTCGTTACTGTTATGAATTCCTCACGCTACGGAGACTGTGTAGGTTACAGTGTGTGTAGTTACGGCTACGTTAGTTAGGTAAGAAATCCCCAAGATTGCCACGTGTTTCTTTTCATTATGGTGGTTACCTGTTCAGAAGTCAGAGACAATGTAAGTTTGTACTCTTTCTATTTAGCTATGGTTGCAGCAGATGAATAGCCTGGATACCAGCCAAATTTAGCCTCACCCACACCATTTGAGGTCGGGAAGTTCGGTCTGGAGACGATCCGTTGAGGAGCAACTATGCTCCAAACAGAGCTGTTCGTACCTATCAAATTGTCAGGACGGGCTTTATTCGATGATGGACAGATGATCAACAGTAACATAATCAACCACATCACCAAAGAGGGTTTGGGTTGAATTTGGAGAATTGAGATGTGTAGATTCCGCCATCGCGTCTGTTATAGAAGATATCGACAGCGCATTCATTTTAAAATCCTCAACCGGCCCGTCTCAGCTTGACTCAAACCAGCTGATGGTGTTGCTGCGACTCAGCCCTCCGAAAGTATAAAGTATAATGAAATGTATAAAGTACAATTTGGTGCCTAAACTTAACTGTCGTCAGGTGTGACCAATTGGCTCCATAGCCAATAGTCGTGTGGATGTGTAAACAGTTTATTGTTGTTTATCGTTTATTGGATTATTAGGGGTTCAACACATATGACCGACAGCTCATTGAGCTCTGTAGCCGGCTACCTAAACTATTGTTGACAGTATTTTTTATCATTACTTAGAATTCCTCCTGGGGGTGACAGAAACTATGCACTATAGCTTTAAAGAAATCCTCCTACAGATTTGACCAGATCAACTTTAAAAAAAAAGTCTGTACAATCCAAAGACCTTAATGATTGAAAGTTATTAAAAGCTTGAATTTTCGTCTAACAGCGTGACGTGGCATGGCAATCATTTTGCATGTTTTGCTATAAAACGAGAAGTTGTTGCAACTCAAATGTACATTTTCCATTCTGCCTGAAATTACTCATGCTTGATAAGCAGAGTCCAGACCTGAGGATATCTACTGTACATGCCGATACATGCAGATATATATGTTATGGTTTTGGTATTTTGTCTTGTATTTTTGTTTCCTGGTTTAGTTATTTCTGTATGTTTCCTTTGTTTGTATATTTATTCTATATTTTTCTGTCGTGTAGATTTTCCTCATGTTGTGTACTCCGCGGGTTATGTTCTATTTCCTGTTTTATTTTGATAGTCTGTGTTCGATCTTGTCTTGTCTAGTTTTACTTTCTGTTTTCCCGCCTGGTCTGATTGTCCTGCCCCGCCCTAATGTGCTTCACCTGTTGTATCACCTGTCCCTCGTTTGTTCATTACCTCTTGTATTTAACCCCCATGTTCCCTTTGTCTCGTGTCAGATCATTTTTGTGTCCTCGTGCTGCCCGTGTGTACCTCTCTGTGTTCCGTTCTGTGGATTTTCCAGGCCTTAGTTCTGCCGTTGCTTTTTCTTTATTAAAATCATTGAGCTCACACCATCTCCCGCCTGCCGTCTCCCTCTGCATTTGGGTCCACCTCCACTCACCATGTCACAGAATGATCTGACCAGAATGGACCCAGCAGAGGTGAGGTTCGAGCCCCTTCTCCACCCCCTGGAGCCTGAGGTTGAGCATTTCACATCTTTGTTCTGCTCCCTGCACCAAGTGGATTCCACCCTCACCTGGCACCTTATGATGGTTCGCTGGGAGGACGTGGAGCGGGAATTCGGCCTTCCAGAGCCTGACGACTCACCCAACAGCCAACCACCTCTCCAGTCTAACACCGTGGCCATTTGTGCATGCTTCACCAGCCAGCCTGCCCCTTTACCGGCGTCCACCCCCAACTATCAGCCGTCTTTCGAGGGTACCCGCCTGGCCATCTTTTCGGGGACCCGCGGAGGTCGAAGACGGGGGAAAGGACGTCATGGCTCCCGTCGCAATGCCCCGCTCTTCACCCCAGAACCCTTGCTCCCTTCTGTTCCCGAGCTGACGTGCAACCCTTCTCTTTCCGAGCAAGGGTGCAACCCTTCTGTTCCCGAACTGACGTGCAACCCTTCTGACTCTGGGCTGGCGTGCAGCTCTCCTGACCCCGGGCTGACGTGCAGCTCTCCTGACCCCGGGCTGACGTGCAGCTCCCCTGAATCCGGGCTGACATGCAGCTCCCCTGAATCCGGGCTGACGTGCAGCTCCCCTGAATCCAGGCAAGCTAGCAGCTTTCCTAAGCCCCGGCTGGCTAGCAGCCTCCCAGATTCCCTGCTAGCTAGCAACCTCCCTATTCCCCGGCTAGCTAGCAGCTCCCCTGAATCTATGCTAGCTAGCAACCTTCCTGAGCCCCGGCTGACTAGTAACCTCCCCGATTCCCCGCTAGTTAGCAATTCCCCTGAATCCAGGCTAGCTAGCAATCTCCCTGAGCCCCGGCTGATTAGCAGCCTCCCAGATTCCCTGCTAGCTAGCAGCCTTCCAGATTCCCCGCTAGCTAGCAGCCCCCCTGAATCCAGGCTGGCTATCAGCTTTCCTGAGCCCCGGCTGACTAGCAGCCTCCCAGATTCTCTGCTAGCTAGCAATTCCCCTGAATCCATGCTGGCTAGCAACCTTTCTGAGCCCCGGCTGAGCCCCGGCTGATTAGCTAGCCAACTGCTAGCTAGCAGCCTTCTTGAGCCCAGGCTAGCCAGCAGCCTCTTAGATTCTCAGCTAGCTACCAGCCTTCTTGAGCCCCAGCCAGTTAGTGGCTCCCCTGGATCCAGGTTAGCTAGCAGTTGCCCTAGAGCCCCCGAGCAGCTCTCTAGTACCCCCGGGCTCCCTAGGGACCCCGGGCCCCCTAGCGGCCCTGAGTTTTCTAGCGCCCCTGAGTTTTCTAGCGTTCCCGCGTCTCCTAGCGCTCTCAGGTTGTCCTGTGTCCCAGATCCCCGGCTGGCTAGCGGCCTTTCTGAACCCCGGCTGATTGGCAGCCTTTCTAACCCCCAGCTGATTAGCAGGCCTCCTGATCCCCGGCTAGCTAGCGGCTCCCCTGATCCCTGGCCGACTAGCGGTCTCCCAGATCTCCGGCCGGCTAGCGGCTCTCCTGATGCCCGGCTGACGTCTAACCCCCCAGAGCCTGCGCTGACGGAGCTCCCAGAGCCTGCGCTGACAGAACTTCCAGAGTCCGCGCTGGTCAGCACCTCTGAGACTTTGCCGGTCTCTGGCACCCCCGAGACCATCCCTGAGACTGCCCCTGAGACGTTGCTGGTCTCCAGTGTCCCCGAGACCATCCCTGAGACTGCCCCTGAGACTTTGCTGGTCTCCACTGCCCCCGAGACCGCCCCTAAGACCTTGCCGGTCTCTGGCTCCCCTGAGACCGCCCTTGAGACTTTGCCTGTCTCCGACGCCCCTGAGACCACCCTTGAGACCCCCCCAGAGATTTTGCCTGTGTCGGTCAAACCGACTCCTGCCCCTCCTGTTTCGCCGGCACTGCCTCCCAAGGGGCTTTGCCTTGGCCGACCGGCTCGGACCTTGGAGGCGCGCTGCCCTCGACGTCCAGTTTGGCCGCCCGAAGGCACTCGCCGGCGGCGACGCCCGCCAAAGAACCCTCGACGTCCAGGCTGGCCACCTCAGAACCCTCGACGTCCAGTTCGGCCACCTGAGGGACTCTGCCTTCGTCGCTGGTGGCCAGAAGGTTTCTGCCTCCGTCGCCGGCCACCAGAAGGCTCCTGCCTTCGTTGCTGCCCTTTGTCCCCTGTTGCCGAGGTCTCTCTGTCCCCTGTTGCCGAGGTCTCTCTGTCCCTGTTGCCGAGGTCTCTCTGTCCTCCCGAGTGGCCCCCCTCTATTTTCCCCCTAGTGGCCCCCCTCTGATTCCCCCCGAGTGGCCCCGCTCTGATTCCCCCGATGATTCCCCCGAGTGGCCCCGCTCTGATTCCCCCGAGTGGCCCCGCTCTGATTCCTGCGAGTGGCCCCGCTCTGAATCCCCCGAGTGGCCCCCCTCTGATTCTCCCGAGCGGGGACACGAGATATCTATCTATCTCTATATCTATATATCTATACATATCTATCTATATATATATATATCTATACATATCTATATATATATATCTATCTATATATATATATATATCTATATATATCTATATATATATATATACATATACATATATATACATATATATATACATATATATATATACATATATATATATATACATATACATATATATACATATACATATATATACATATATATATATATACATATATATATACATATATATATATATATATATATATATATATATATATATATATATATATATATATATATATATATACAGTGAGGAAAATAAGTATTTGAACACCCTGCTATTTTGCAAGTTCTCCCACTTGGAAATCATGGAGGGGTCTGAAATTGTCATCGTAGGTGCATGTCCACTGTGAGAGACATAATCTAAAAACAAAAATCCAGAAATCACAATGTATGATTTTTTAACTATTTATTTGTATGATACAGCTGCAAATAAGTATTTGAACACCTGTCTATCAGCTAGAATTCTGACCCTCAAAGACCTGTTAGACTGCCTTTAAAATGTCCACCTCCACTCCATTTATTATCCTAAATTAGATGCACCTGTTTGAGGTTGTTAGCTGCATAAAGAC
>CM042325.1:30868818-30881318 GCA_023566125.1 Zingel zingel
GTTGATACATTTTTTTTAAATTCTTTAACAATAAGGATCATGTTGGTTCCGCTTCCATGTGCATTGTATTTGGCATTCTTAGCACACAATGTGTGTTGTCCAGTAAACTGGGACTATAATTTGGGAGGATTGTACAATTATAATTGTACAATCCTTCCAAATTATAGTCTTAGTTCACTGGACCAGTAACTATCTAGTGATGTAGGCTACTCACTAGATAGTATTTTATTATTATTCATGTAACAATAGGGAGAGGACACCTCAATAGTTTTTGACCTTATATTTTGCTGGGGGGGAAATAACGGATGAAAATACTCTGTTCCATCCATGTTTACAGTGTGCCTGGAATGTATCACTTAATTATCTTTATAGTTTCTAGATTTTAGAGTCCAATTTCTTCAGTGTCTTTATTTTCTATGTCCATATATACAAGGGAGCAAGACATATACTATGTAGAGAAGGAAACTCGTCATCTATAAACAATGAGAAAAAGCGTGGCAGATAATAGCGGACCGACTGAATGATAGTCTAAAAATATACATTTATGAACTACTGCTCTTAACTGAAACCATTCACAACGAGTCACTGTCATCTGCAAAAACGAACAGTTGTACACTTTGCATTAAAAGCGAGAAGTGGAAGTTAATATGACTTAGGAAATTTATATTTTAGCCCATGAGAGAGAGGGAGGAACAGAGTGAAAGAGATATTTACGCATCATATTCTAGCGTTGTAGAAAATTGATCTTCATGGTAAATTTCCTGAATTTGTGCAAATGATTAGTAGCCTAATCCTTGAATGGTATGATTTTGACGGTTTCAATTCAGAGCAGTGGTCAGTTAATGTATATATTTAGGCTACTTACGCATTCAGTCGGTCCGCGATCATCTGCCACGCTTTCTCTCGCTGTTTCATTACAGCGGCTGTTTCTTTTCTTTTTATACAAATAATGTGTTTCACGTCATCATACTTCCACAAGAAGCTGCTGCTCCTTCTGTATAAAGTATGTACAATGCGTATTCTCCATTTTGGCATCAGTAAATCTGTGATCGACCTCGCGTTTTTTTGAGGAAAGCCGTGGACGCGCATCTATCTGAATTACTTCAGCCTGACTCGACCTAGTCGCTCCTCCTCAGCCTGGCTTGGCCTTCGTGAAACGCCCCATGCCAGGCTGCACAGATTAAACTAGGACAAGCCTTGCTTTATCAGTTATACTGGATTTATATATTCTGCGTTGTGAAACAGGCCCCCGGTACTAGCGTTGCGTCAGAGAGAGTGTTCTCAACTGCCGGAGACATCGTAACTGCACAGCGGAGCATGCTTACTCCAAAACATGTAGAACAGCTTCTGTTTCTGCCAAAGAACGTACAGATTCCAGCCAGTGGTGGACTATGAACTGGTTACACACACACACACACACACACACACACACACACACACACACACACACACACACACACACACACACACACACACACACACACACACACACACACACACACACACACACACACACATACTGTGTATCCATTATGTGATTCTGACACATCACAAAAGTTCTGTTGAATGGACTATAGTTGCCACAGTTCTTAAAAGAAAGGGCCTAATTTTAGGAAGTTCAATGTGCCCAGTCAAGTTCACATTTCAACAGTCAACCTGGTAGCTGAAGTACTCCTTAAACCACATTTAGCAGTATTTTTTGTTTGCTCTGAGTACAGCACTTTAAAGCTACATATAAAAGCTCTTTTAATTTAACAGTTTTATACTTGAATTAAATGTATTTGAAAGCTGGCCAAAGCTTGGCACTTTTGCAGTTTTTAGTTGCAAAAGTTTTTATTTTTGTATGAAGACGAATGAAGTAATATCAAACTACATTTATTTTTTGTGTTTCTTTTCTTTTAAATTGTATGTCTACTGCAATCACATGGGAAAAGTAAAAGTAAAGTATGTGTACATTTACATACTGTGAATCGTTTTTGAATTGAAAATCAATATTGAATCGAATCGGGAGCCTAAAAATCAAATCGTGACATTTTCTGAATCATACACTCCTAAAAGATATATTACCTTGCTCTGAGATATATTTTTTCAGTTTTAAGATAATATAGACTGTATTAATACCACACTGTGGAAATTACCTTGTTGTTTTATAGGTTGGATGAATTGCTTAATTAATATATTTTTTTGTTTCTTGCAGAAGTTAGATGAGAACATTGATACCACTCACAGGTCTCACATCATATAACTCTCAACAGGAAAGCCAATAACTTTGCAAACAAAATGTTTAAACATCAATTTTCGGGGAACTGACTGATTTCCTTACCAGTAACAGAAAGGCTGACAGAGTCACTTGAGGAGGTGAAGTTTTGACCTGCAACTGTTATCTTATACTGACACTGGTAGGATCCTTTGTTGTCAAAGTTGACTTCAGGCATGTTGAAGGTAGCAGAGTTGGTACTTAACGTTTGGGTCTCTCCAACTGAACTTGAAGCCTTTTTCAAAATAAATGTTGGACTTAAAATCTGTTGAGTTTGAGTTGAGACAGAACAAGTGATGCCGACGTTCTGACCCCAGGTAACCTCAGCAGCAGGATTCATGGAGATGCTGGGCTTTGGGAGGAGTGCTGAAACATAACAACAATATAATGAGGAGGTAAAATGGGAACTCTGACTGATGGAACATCCAATAAATAGTACAGATTTAAAAGCCTTCATGGTATTTAATAAATTCATACTTGAAAAAGACAACCAGAGTTTAGGCTGTGAAAGCTGTCTCATGTGTAAGGGTGCAACACAAGCTGAACACTTTCATTACAACCTGATTATATGCTTGTCTCCCTGCATATGGTGTGCAGTTTTGTCCCATTTAAGTCAAGAGTGGGACCTCAAATGGCAAATTACTTGTATGATGTACATCAAATGTTTCAAAATGAAAAGAATTTACAACAGGATTTGGGTGGAAGAGCCACATATGTATGTTTTGTACTTAAGCATTTGCGTCTCTGTCTTATTTTGAGAACATTTCTCTTGATGTTTTAATTTACTCATGTATAGATGTTGATATTTTAAATATTTTAATTTTGAATTTGGAGTACTTTTCTCCTAATGTTTGCGTTTTCGCTTTTGTATGTGATGTATTTTTAGCCACAGCATTGCTCTATGGATGGTAATAGGCCCTTATCTCACAGCAATAATTTTGACATTTTCATTGAAGGGCAAGTTGGTGTAATTAATAACATTAAATATGGCCCTAAAATTTAAGTGGGCCACTGCCGGGGAATGAGCTAGCATGCAGCAGGCCCTGCTCACTGGATTAGAAGGGACACACTAAACAGAACTTTCTTACCTGAACAGACCACACCTGCATCCTCTCCATGTCCACAGTTGTTCGTTCCAAATCCTCTGTGCTGACACAGAGTTACAGACCTCTCACTTCCTGAACAGGCCACATCATCAAGCCAGATTTGTCCGGTTCCTTCACCAAAGTGGGCTGAATGAGGGGCACTCTAAACATTTGGCAAACGTTATGACTAATTTACATGCTTTACATTCCTTACAAGTCTGTGAGTATGATATAACAATTTTCCCAGTTGATCAAGCACTTGATACACTGCTTCACTTACATTACACTTTAAGTAACAGTTTCTGGTGTGTTAGCAACATTTCACACTTGTTCTGCTTTCTAATTCTAAAAGTATGCTGTGGTTACCAGCTCTTTTCCATCACTGCATCTGAGTAACAGAGCTGTCTATAGAAAAGGATACATTTATTCAAAACACTTTATCCAAAATCTTTCTCACCTGAACAGACAACACCAGCATCCTCACTATGTCCACAGTTGTGTGTCCCAAATTCTCTGTGCTGACATAGAGTTACAGACGTCTCACTTCCTGAACAGGCCATATCATCGAGCCAGATGTCTCCGCTTCCTTCACCAAAGTGGGCTGAATGAGGGGCACTCAGTGCTGTACCACAGCCCAACTGTCTGCAAACCACCTCAGCATCGTTTAAGTCCCAATCATCATCACAGACTGTTCCCCAGGTGTTGTAATATATTTCAACACGCCCAGAGCACAGAGTAGAACCGGCCAATCTGACACCTAGGCAGAGAAGACAGAAGACAAACCATTACTGGGCGGTGGGAGGGTGGTGGTCTTCATTTAGTCGTGACAGAAACCATCTTTGTTAAGCACATTTGGCAAAAGTTAAGACTAATTTAGATGCTTTACACTCCTTACAAGACTGTGAGTATGATATTGATTAAGCACTTGATACACTGATTCACTTACATTACACTTTAAGTAACAGTTTCTGGTGTGTTAGCAACATTTCACACTTGTTCTACTTTCTAATCCTAAAAGTATGCTGTGGTTACCAGCTCTTTTCCATCACTGCATCTGAGTGACAGAGCTGTCTATAGAAAAGGATACATTTATTCAAAAATCTTTCTCACCTGAACAGACAACACCTGCATCTTCACTATGTCCACAGTTGTGTGTCCCAAATCCTCTGTGCTGACACTGAGTTAGAGACCTCTCATTTCCTGAACAGGCCACATCATTAAGCCAAATTTGCCCGGTTCCTTCACTAAAGTAGGCTGATGAATGAGGGGCACTTAGTGCCGTTTCACAGCCCAACTCTCTGCAAACCACCTTAGCATCATCTGAGTCCCAAGCATCATCACAGACTGTTCCCCAGATGTTGTTGTAATAGATTTCAACTCTTCCAGAGCACGGAGTAGACCCAGACCCAGTTAATCTGATCTGATCATCTGTCAGACACATAAGAAATAACATACAATATTAAGTATTTTGCAAAAACTGAAAACTGAAAGGATTGTATGCATTACACCATAGACTTGACTGACCTGCAGCAGGTGAAGTTGAACTCAAGAGAAAATAGACTATAGAGAGAGAAGAGAAAAAACTGGTAAGGTTCATAAATTCAACAAGCTTTAAGACATAAATAAAGTTTGCGGAAGGTTGGGTTTCTGAGCCGCCATTTTGAATAATGAGCGTAACACTTCTGTGATGCAACACCGGTCCCTACCGCCATGGAGACTGGACTCTTGATTTGCGCCTCCTGCGGCTACGGAGTTAGCAGTTGTGGTTGGTACGTGTGCTAATTAGCATTTGCTAGTGACCGGTAGCCCTTAGCCACTAATCGTAGGCGCTAACTCACTCCGTTGTAAGATACATTCATATGTAAAATGTTTTACTGTTTAAGGAACAGTTAGGGTAAGGGGTAATGGCATTTGTAGGAATATTTTAATACTTTTTTTCTTATTTAACTCATCAATAGTTTTACTTTAATAGCCTATCTTCAACTTACTCATGCGGACACAGGCTCTGCAATCATGTGCAGAGGTGGAAACTGAGGACAGTTTTGATGATTTAATAAACTGAAAAAATGCACAAAACCAAAGGAGTCCTGGAAACAGGTAGGCAAAAATGGGAAAACAAAAATAAAGTCCGAGTTAAACTCTAACACAAACCGTGAAGACAAACAAAATGGAGACAAAACAATGATCTGACACAGGACAAGGGGAACACAAAGACTAAATACATAGGGTAACGAGGTAACACAAGACAGGTGACACAAGGGCTGGGAAACAGGTGAAACACATTAGGGCTGGGCAGAACAATCAAGAAAGGCGGGAAAACACAAGACAAAGTAAAACCAGACTAGACAAGACAGAAAACCAAACTATCAAAAAAAAACAGGAAACTAAGCAAAATACAGAACAGAAACAGACTACCAAAATAAGAGAAAACACACTAAACCCATAACAAACATGCAAGAATGAAATCCCCCCTTTCAATACCTTGGATAGTGCCACTCAGCCAGGCCAGTCAAAACACTTATTTATGAACTTCCAATATTCAATAAAAAAAAACTCAAAATAGCACAATGTGGTGTAAACATAAAATAGGCTAAAGTGAAGGCCTATGCACTATACTACGAAAACGGACTTCAGTCATCTTTTTCTGCTTTCTTGTGGAAAGGTCATCTGCGGCATGTCGCCACTCTTTTCCCCACATCTATGCAAATTTCCAGGCATATGCAAAAATTTAAATAGGCTAAGCTCCTCTTTTTTCTGCTTGTGGAGAGCTACGTGTCACATCAATCTATATTGGTGAGGACTGCGGACAGTAGAGGAACAGAAGAAAGTAGCTGCAGCTTCACCAAAATGAAGACGAAAAAACAGAAATATTTATATATTTAGCCCTCTTACTCGCCAAATGGAAAATTTACCCACATTTGGCGACTGGCAAATTTTAATTTCGGACCAGGCTTACATCCCGTACACAGACTGCCAGTAAAACACTTTTGATAAACTTCTTCACTTACATTACAGTATCATTTCTGACATTTTAGCAACATTTCACATTTGTTGTTCTATTTTCCAATTGTAAAAGCATGCTGTGGTTACATGCTCTTTTTCATCGCTGCATCTGAACAGCTCTTACACAAATCCCAAGCCACAAAGACTTAGTGACGGAGCTGTCTATAGAAAAGGGTACATTTATTTAAAACACTTAATCCAGTTTGCTCACCTGAACAAACAACACTAACACCCTCACTATGTTTACAGTTGTATGTCCCAAACCTTTGGACTGACACTCAGTGAGAGACCTCTCACGTCCTGAACAGGCCACATTATCAAGCCAGATTTGTCTGGTTCCTTCACCAAAGCGGGCCGAATGAGGGGCACTCAGTGTCGTACCACAGCCTAACTCTCTGCACACTTAGCATCGTTTAAGTCCCAGTTGATATCACATACTGTTCCCCAGACGTTGTTCTACCAGATTTTAACTCTTCCAGAGCACCAAGTTGACCCAGACCCAGTTAATCTGATCTGACCATCTGTCAGACACATAAGAAATAACATACAATATTTAAGTATTTTGCAAAGAATGTAGACTGAAAACTAAAAGGATTGTATGCATTACACCATAGACTTGACTGACCTGCAGCAGGTGAAGTTGCAAAGCAACCATGCACGTTAAGCCTTTCATATTCAAACACAAATGATTTAAATTCAGTTTCTAGCAACACATTTTTCTACCCATTGAACTGTTTCAAAGGGAGGGACTCACATACACTAACATGCACGCACGACCGAACAAGCTATCAAATTTCTCAAAAAGCTATTCATTCTCTGCTCAGGACACGTTTATATCTTCACATAGCAAATAACCGTTTACTGCTATATTAATGTTCTGAATGTCATTTACAGCACCTTTAAGTAAAGAGAAGGAAAAACTGAAGTTGAAAGTTAGTCTCAAGAGACTTCCTGTCTATACTATACAATACAGCTGCTAAACTTTACAAAATCTGCTTTCCAAATACAATTTTGTAATATTGGTCTTACCCATGGCCAAATGGCAAATGTTTCTCTGTTGTTTGCTCCCCATGGCTGTCTCATTTATCAGTGACAGAAAACTGAACTTAATACTGCGGTGCAAAGAAGGCTTCACACTGCTAGTCCTTCCTGGAACATTTCCTCTTTCTTGCTTTTTTTTTTTTCAACCAAAACTATGGAGTACAGAACTTCTGTAGTTCTGAGTGAAAAGTACAAAAGCTGCAGCACCAAAGCAATTCATTAATTGCTCATTAATTTTGCTGTCAAAATTGTTGTTGATCAAAGAAAGTTCAATAGAGGTGTGTACCACAAAGCAAGATTAGTGGGTTAGCGAGGTATGTTGAGCCTTTGTGGTATCTGAACAGGTCATGACTTTGTATACATTTGTACTGAGGATTTTCTTGTGGGGGATTCCTTTGACCCTTGCCCTACTTTTACTGAGACATCTGGAGGCTGATAACATGAGCAGAAGAGCCCTTTTGGACAGAAGAGTCCTTATTTGGAGATGAGCCAAAAAAGAAGGTATCATTGGTCAGTTCTGACCCAATCACGTTAGTGTAATGCACAGTATGTATACCATGTGTTAACTGCAGAACTTCAGAGCGACATATTGGAAGAATTGGGTTGGTCGTTCTCCAAACTCTCTGCAGGAGTTTGTTAAAGGGATGCTGAAAACTTGATGTAATAAACCTTTTTTATAATCAAGATCAGTGTCAGCAGAATTCCTCTTCATACGGCATCACAGCATTACTATTGAAAGTCACCACAAATATGGCGACGAGGATGTGCGATGTGTTGCAGGCCTGTTGTCTCATCGTCTCATCATGGAGCACTGCCGGACTGACTCCCGCTTCATTGACCGGTTTCTGAGGTGAGCTTTTTCACAACTTTGAGCGCTGGTCAGTTCGTGTGTGTGTGTCTCTGTGTGTGCGTTGTGGGGTTGCACCGTGTCGAACCTGTGTGTGCTGTGCTGTGTTTGCCGTATGGTGGAGGTTCTGTTCTAAATTTGTTTGCGTTGTAATCACCGCAAACAGGGGGGAGTATGAGCATAGTAAGGGAAGATAGAGGAAATAAGAGGAAATAAAAGAAATAAAAACAATAAAAGGAAAATAAAGCAAAGGCTTAATATAAAGCGAAGGCTTAATATAAAGCGAAGGCTTATGATAAAGCAAAGGCTTAATATAAAGCAAAGGCTTAATATAAAGCGATGGCTTAAGGAAGAAAAAGGAAGAAGAGGATAAGAGGAAAAAGAAAAACTGATTATTTAGGACGCCGCTTATGAGGAATAACGCCCTCAAAGAAACTGACAACTTGAGGCCATGGTGAGGACATTGGTGTGTCAGATGGGCCTTCTAGATGGGCCGAGTAAATCCTGGAAATTCATTAGGTGCGATTTTGAGGTCCACATTGGAGCTAGGAAGTTCCAGGACACTAGGTGCGCTTTCGAGGACGCGTTAGGAGCTAGGAAGTTCCAGGACGCGTCAGGAGCTAGGAAGTTCCAAGACATTGAGAGTTTGTAGAATAAAATTCATTGTAGGCTCACACTCGAATCATGGTTGACGAATTATGTTCGAAGTGGCCTTCCATTGATATCTACTACTCAGGTAAGGGAAAGCGAGCACAAGAAATGATACAGGAAAGAAGGAAAAGGAGCGGTGGAGAAGCGGGCCTTTAGGGAAAATAGTATGAATGAAGGATCCAGAGAGAATGTGTGCGTGGAGAGTGGTGTTTCTGCTGTGTGTGGCTGTGCATGCGTGATTTGTCATAAGGATATCCTATGTTAGATATATATATATATATATATATATATATATATATATATATATATATATATATATATATATATATATATATATATATATATATATATATATGTTTTGGTTGAGAACAGGAGTCTTAGTTATTTGTGAGGAAAGATATTCTGTTCATTATGGCTAAAACTATAAGTCTCTGTTTGAAGAGAACGTTTCTGAAAGTGTTAAACTGATATGAGCCTCTTAGGAAGGACTTTGTTTAATAAGGTATGAGTCTTCTTTAGAGGAGAACATTTTCAAAAATTGCTAACAACCTATGAGCTTCCTTTGGAGGACGTGGAAATAGATTAGGCTATAGTAAGAATAAGAAGTTTCAAAACTAGGTTTTGTGTTGCATGTTTTGTGTGAGTTTGTGCGTCTTGTCTCGTGCTGCTGTTTTACTGAGTTGTGGGTGCGATTTGGAGAGTTGTTCTCACTGTGAAATCACACTGCTGACTGATCTGCGCATGTCCAAGAATTCTAGGAATTCAAGTTTTCACAAAAGGTTTTAGCCACTCCCTGTCTGCACTGGGGTGCTGCAGCCTGTAGATCTGTGCTGTGAAGATGAGAAAGGGGGAGACTTGTCTTGCAGAGGTGCAGCTTGAGATGAGTGCGAGGTGCTGTAATTGCTTTGAGCTGCAGCTCCACACAGGAATTTGGTTTTTTTTTTTTACGCCTCTGTCTGCACTGGGGGCTGGTAGGTGCAGAGGCAGAGAAGATTAGAAGGAGAAGGGTGGAGTTTTTGAGTGTAGCCCAGAAAATCTTTGGTTACAGTTGTTTGACTATGTAACTATTGGACTGAAAGTCATTAAATTTATAAATGAGAGTTATGTTGACCGATAAAAAAGAAAATGTTATTATCTTGAAAGTAAATACAGGTATGTTTAAAAAAAAAGATAGGGAAGATATATTGTAATTACTCAAGTAGTTAACAACTGTATTTTCAAAAAAGATGTGGTTAATTTTAGTTGATGATATAAATAATTAATCAATATGCAAGGTTGAATGAGTTTGTATGAAGCAAATATGTTCAACAAGACATTGAATCTTTAATCTTTCATTTATATCTGTACATGAGTACTAAAGAGGTAGTTGGAACTGAGTTTGTCAGTTCCTGAGGAGAATTGGTGTAGTTGCCGAAACCATTAAAGTAAAAGAAAAAGATAAAAGAAGAATAAAATAAAGACAAGAAAAAAGAAAAGAAAGGGATTAATAGCTGGCATAAGTGATTTGCTGGAACCCATATCAGTGATTGATCACCCTGGATTAAGAAAAGTCCAGCCTCTGTACCTCTATTGAAAGTAAGAGATGAGAGGACTGATGGATGGGCTTCAGGATTGTCACTTCTGCCATTCTAAAATGTTGGACCACTTGTTTTGAGTGGCGAGACATCTAAAATGATTTTACTTTGAATAAACTAAATTCAAAATTTGATAATGTTATAAGGTTTTTGACTTTGCTAAGGTTCCCCACTGTCACATGAGGTCACGGTATTGTGCCAAGGAAATGAGAGACATTTGTGAAGGTGGAAAAAAGAACGAATGAATCTGATTCCTGTGAAGAAACAGTGAGTTAATCCAATCCTAATGAAACATCAGACTGAGTTAATTCATATACTTTGTATATTAAATGGGTAACAACTGTTACAAAAGATAGTCAGGAAAGTTGAGAGAAGAAGATGGTAAGTGTATGCTGTAGAAAGGGAAAAGAAAGTTTTATGAGACAATGGGAAGAAAAAGGGCATGACTTTAAGGGAAGTTAAGGGTACAAGAGTGTACTAAGTTGGTTAAAGACAGAAAGAGAGTGTTGTGAAAGTGACAGAAAGACAGAAAGAGATGAATGATAAAGAAAGAGATACATGTACTTTTGAATTAGGATAATGGAGTTCATATTAATATTGTTGTTACAGAGACAACTGTAACATTTGGGTTACAATCTAAAGGAAGGTAAACGTCTAGATGAGAATAGTAAAAAACTGCTATATCACAAGCACCGAAACTTAGGAGAAAGAGATAAATTATGTAATGTTCAGGAATGACTAATGGTAATTTACAAGACGAATTGTTTTTAGATATTATTGTGATCTGATATGTCATAAATAAATAAAAAAAATGAATTAGGATTTGTGCAGAACAAACATATGTTTCTAGTTGAAATGATCAGCTGCTTAAATACTTAGTGGATTGATAGAACTACGGTGATCATTTCCAGTTTTCTGTGTTGTTACTTTTAGTACTTGAAGTATATATTTTATGATACTTTTCTTACTTAGGTAATATTAATTTGATAGTAACATTTTGAATTAATGATGTTATAAGTTAGAATCAAGAAAACTAAAATGAGTATGATCAAAGAGAAGTAATGCTTCTTGGAGGTGTTGTGTTTTGTGTTTGTTCAGTGTGCCTCGGTGGATGTCAGAGCAGACCTGTCTCACTCTCCCTACAAGCTGCGAGACCGGTGATGGACAGTACCAGACCCTGAACTACATCAGTCCAAAACAACAGACACAGTATTCAGCATTCCATTCTGTAGGCAACTTTGGCCCCATCCCCCACATACTTGCATCAGAAAGCATCTGGAGCTGGAGCAGCCGAGAAGGAGAGGCGACAGATTTACAACTGCCCATGATTGAGTGTTTGAAGTGGACACCCAGATGGTTTTTAGGGCATGATCAGAGACTGACATTAAAGAAGCAACGTTACACATGTCTACAAAGTACTTTGGTGAAACATTCACAGATTAACTAATAATTGAGAGAGAACAAGCAGAAACGACCATAAAGATGAATCCAAGCTCCAAAAGTAAAAAGAAAACAAAATGTCTGGAAACTAAGAGCAGACTGAGGTTTAGAAAGACGAAGGATGATGACGATGATGATGATCAGAGTGAATCAGAAGAGATCATGGGAGGATATGACCCTGCGGTCAGACGAGTGCTTTCTAGAGCAGAAAAGAGAGGTAATGAAAAATGGAAGAGACAAAAAGATACAAGAGATCAGACCTCTGATAAAAGCGAAGATGGAGACAGCGATGAAGATTTGGAGAGTAGAGGAGCTACAGGAATTCATCCTGCAGCGAATAGCATAGAAGAGATTGAAAGAGATATGGAGCGATGCGTGTCATACTTTGAGAAGCTGAAGATACAGAGGGACAAATTGCTGAAAAAAGGATCCCAGAAAGTGGAGAAGAAATACACATTGCGCTCAAGAAAAGGAAAAGCAAGCGGGAAGATGCTTCCAGTGATTATTCAAGGACAGAATTTGGAGTATAAACCTTTACAGAATGCAGAGATGTCAGATATTCTTGATAAGTTGCCTACTCTTCAAGAGGGAGCACATCCTTG